>ML833738.1:11691-48619 GCA_009831015.1 Picea engelmannii
TTTTTTTTTTCAAGAGAATCTAGTGAGGAAACGCAAGGAATAGTTTTCCACATTCATGCATGATAACGTTAATAAAGTCATTTGCATAGACTAGTGTACTTAATCTAGGGGGATTCAAATCAAGTGTCTATTGAGATAGAACTAGCAAAATACCTAACAACATTCGCTACAACTAGTTCTATTCCCTTGAGGTTACTACCCATTGATTATTGTTACTATTACTCTAACAAAAGAAATTGACAAAAACATCAATCGTAACTACTATATAAGAATGGCCCCTAAAAGCAATGTTTATTTTCATTTGGATTATGATTAATAAGTAGAGATGTCTACATACATACACACATTGTTCGCTTGTGTGTAACATTATTGATTACAACTATCAATGGTGTTCGGTAGGGTAAGTAACTATGCATATTAACGCAAGGTTTTGGATACACATGTTGTAATTTGTTTTACAAGGAAAATATCTTTCATCTTCCTCGAAATATCCAAATGAAGAATGTTTCAATGACCAACAATAATAATAATGTGTAACCCCAAGAAACTCAACCAGATTTGAACTTGTAAACTATGGACTCTCAATAACAACATCCCTTAAACACATAATTTTACTAATTAAACTAGCCCTTAAAACTTTTTATGTTAAAAACCACATGAATGGACTTTGATTCACTTATATATACACATGCCATATAATTTCTACAAATGAAATTACATGTTTTACCACTACTTGAAAAATATTTATAGCTTCTGACCCATAAATTCAACCTCTTATGATAATTGTTTCTTATTTAAAGAAATATAATTAACATAAAATTATGTTAGTCCACGTATATTATTTATCTATCTATCTATCTATTTTTTTTAAGGTCACGGCCAAGCCAACACACCAAATTGGTGTATGAGACCTCCGTTGTTTGTGGGACAAGGGACCCCCCTCTGCCCAGCGATTTGACTGGTAAAGTCTACGAAGGTATACATACCCTACCCCCCTCTGGATTTGAACCTGTGACCTAACCGCAGTTATTAAAACTAGTGCAACGGGTAGGACGAATTAAAACATTGTCCCATGCATTTGAACTCTCGCGAGAATTAACAAAAAATCAAAAGAGTCTGTTTGAACTCTAGCGAGAATTAACAAGAAAATAAAAAACTGTCGGCTTGAATTTTCGCCGGAATTAATAAGAAAATCAAAATAGTACATCGCTTGAGAGATCCGCACGCTCGCGGGGAAATCCCAAGAAAATCAAAATACCTGGCTTCAGCATTTGCTTGAGCATGTGTCCTACAAACAGTGAAGAGATAAAAACTTTTGTTATGGATAAGTTTCACAAATGTACTTGGGAGAAAGAGCTAGGGAGAAAGAAGAAGTACTACATTGAAGAGTTTAACCCCACTCCTAACCTCAATGAAAGCGTACATAGTGGTCAATATTCCTTGGAGATCTAAAATTCTTATTGCTCAATTAAAGACTAATTCTCATCAACTCCCTTGTGAAACAAGGTACTGGAAAAGGTCAAAAGAAATGTGGGAGGAAAAAGTATGTATTTTGTGCTCTTTCGGAAAAGTGGAAACAGAAAAACATTTCATTTTAGAATGTTAGGCCTTCAAAGACAGCAGGGAAAATTATGCAGGTATTCTGGCCGCTAGTTCTTCGGATAATCTATTCAGCGAAAAGTTTGTCGAGAAGCTGGGAGCCATTATTGTAAAACTTCACAAGAAAATGACCGAATACAAAAGCCAAATGAAAAAGCAATCTGTCCCATAAACTATTTTTAGCCTCGTGAACGTTAAAAAAATACTTTCTTTCTTTTCAACTCTTACCGGAATTAACAAACTCTCGCCGGAATTAACAAAAAATCAAGAATCCGTTTAAACTCTAGCGAGCATTAACAAGAAAATCAGAACAGTCGGCTTGAACTCTCGCCGGAATTAATAAGAAAATCAAAATAGTACGTCACCTGAGAGAATCGAACTCTCACGCGGAAACCCCATGTATGCCGGAATTAATAAGTAAATCAAAATAGTACGTCGCCTGAGATTCGAACTCTCGCGGGGAAACCCCATGTACCTGTCGGAATCAAAATAGTACGTCACCTGAGAGAATCGAACTCTCACGGGAAACGCCATGTACCTGTCGGAATCAAAATAGTACGTCACCTGAGAGAATCGAACTCTCACGCGGAAACCACATGTATGCCTGAATTAATAAGTAAATCAAAATAGTACGTCGCCTGAGAGATTCGAACTCTCGCGGGGAAACCCCATGTACTTAGCAGGCACACGCCTTAACCACTCGGCCAAAGCGACAAATCTATTTCATTTAGCCATATAATCCAATATTTTTAATAAATGGTTCTAACTAATCGTATACACCTAAATACGGTTAGACTCCGCCCAAATTGTTATAGAAGTAGAACTCCAACGCTAATGATTCCGGCCCCTTCTCTGTTCTGCTAGGCAAACTTCGCATCGGTTTTCATTAAAAAATATAATGTTTTTTTAAATATATTTTAATATAAAATAAAATATATATATTTACATTAAAGTATTTTATTAAAGTGTATGTAAATAATTAGGTTTGTTTCATGAAAATTAGTTATTTGAGATTAAACATTTTGCCTCTCACACATATTTAAAACTTTTATATTAAGATGGGTTTGATTTAAATAATTTGGTTTGTTTCATGAAAAATAGTTATTTGAGATTAAACATTTTTCCTCTCACATATTTAAAATTTTTATATTTAGTTGGGTTTGTTTTAAGTTGTTTGTATGGCAGTGTTTTGTCTTACTACTAAACCAAAATCTATTATCTATTATTTAGTTTTTATTATCCAAACTTTTATATTAAGTTGGGTTTGATTTAAATAATTTGATTTGTTTCATGAAAATTAGTTATTTGACATTAAACATTTTTCCTCTTACACATTTAAAATTTTTATATTTAGTTGGGTTTGTTTTAAGTTCTTTGTATGGCAGTGTTTTGTCTTACTACTAAACCAAAATTTATTATCTATTATTTAGTTTTTATTATGATGGATACAGTGTCCACTTGAATTATTAGGTGTTTTAAAACTCTAACATAGTTCAATTACAAAAATATAAAAAAAATATGATTAGTGAAAATTTTCATATAGTTCAATTCCAAAAATATAAAAAAAATATGATTAGTGAAAATTTTCATACTTAAATACAATTTAGAAAATCAAAATTAATATTTCAAAATCCATACTTGTTACTATTACTCTAAAGAAACCAATATCATCATTAATACATCCTCATTTATGATAACTTAGTTGGACAAATTGTCCATTGGATGTAGCTTCAGTTTGGGAGGAATGATTGTTACCCTCCCTACCCATGTTCAAATGCTTGGAGTAACATGATGTGCCTTTTAATGGGTCTATAAGATGCTCTTGTTGTTGAGCCCCCAATACTCCGAAAATGCTCGGCCACCCCATGTTCTCTCGTGGATTTTGGGGAGGTTTTCCGTGGACTTAGCGAGCACCTTTTAATGGGTCTATAAGATGCTCTTGTTGTTAAGCCCCCAATACTCCGAAAATGCTCGACCACCCCATGTTCTCTCATGGATTTCGGGGAGGCTTTATGTGGACTTAGCGAGCACCGATATATGGTGTCGTGAACCACTTGTATAAAAAATAAAATAAAAATAAAAAAAAAACTTAGTTGGACACATATTTTTAAGTAAATAAATACTTATGTTGATGGGTGAGCAAATATAAAGATCAATTGGTTAATTCAATCAATTCAAATGTATTGTTTTAAGGCAAAATTCATTGTGAGATCTTTGGTGGTAAGTCAATAGATGTTCGAGTTCGAGTAAGTTTGATTGGATTCCCAACCACTATTGTACCTAGAAGTTGAATCGTCTTCTATCTAGATATTCCGAAAATGAAAAAAAAAAAATCATAATATTTCCTTCGAAAAAAAATGACAATTATAAACCACATCATACAAATTACATAACTACATTTTCATTATTTTTTATGGGATTTGAACATGGGTATATAAATCATCTCCACATTAACATAATATAAAGTACAAATTATATTTTCAGCATATCTATGTGATTTCAACATAAATCTTCATAAAGCAGAAAAAATTTTAATCAATTAACTTCATCAACATTGATAACTTATTTTTTTTAAGTTGTTTTAAAGGATTTTGGGGAGGTTTTTCATGGATTTAGCGAGCACCATTCAATGGTTCTATAAGATGCTCTTGTTGTTGAGCCCCCAATACTCTGAAAATGCTCGACCACCCCATGTTCTCTCGCAAATTTCGGGGAGGTTTTTTTTGGACTTAGCGAGCACCAATATCCGGTGTTGTGAACCACGTGTAAAAAAAAAAAAAAAAAAAACTTAGTTGGACACATATTTTTAAGTAAATAAATACTTTTGTTGATGGGTGAGCAAATATAAAGATCAATAGTTTAATTCAATCAATTCAAATGTAGTATTTTAAGGCAAAATTCATTGTGAGATCTTTGGTGGTAAGTCAATAGATGTTCAAGTTCGAGTAAGTCTTATTGGATTACCAACCACTATTGTACCTAGAAGTTGAACCGTCCTCTATTTAGATATTCTCAAGAAAAAATATATATAATATTTCCTTCGAAAGAACATGACAATTATAAACCACATCATACAAATTACATAACTACATTTTCATTATTTTTTATGAGATTTGAACCTGGGTATAGACCTCATCTCCACATTGACATAATATAAAGTACAAATTAAATTTTCAACGTATTTATGTGATTTCAACATAAATCTTTGTAAAGAAGAAAAAAAATTGATCAATTAACTTCATCAACATTGATAAGTTATTTTTTTTAAGTTGTTTTAAAATAATTTATATTTTTATGATAAATTGATATTTCATTTTTTAGTACAATAAGTTAGGTTAATTGGTTCTTATTAAGGTTGTTGAGAATGGTCGACTATCTTAGAGTGGCAGGAGCGAGAGGGGTCATCATTTGCCCACGAGGAAATCAAACACTCGCCTTCCACTGGAGCCTTGGAATTGCATCCAATAATCAAGCCGAAGCTTACGCTCTGTATCAAGGCCTTCTCCTCGCCAAAAATATTAGCATCCACTCCCTTTCAGTCATAGGTGATTCTAAGATAATTATAAATCATGCCCGCAAACACTCCCACCCCCCGAATATCCACTTAAATGCCATACTCCAACGAATCTCATATACTATCAAACACTTCTCTAATATTTCCCTCTTCCACGTCCTTAGACGCAATAATCAAATGGTCGATACCCAAGCAAACTTGGAAATCACTTCGTTGGTAGTCAATGGACTCACGCAACACAGACCCATCCCATGATCCAGTCACTCACCCAACAAGAACTTGACATTTGGTGGCCAGCTCACATGTTCGCTCAGCTCGACAATTGGACTTTGAATATGGCCACCAACGTGAACTCTTCACGTCACAATAACTCTCCCCTGACTCCGCCACTTGGCTCATGCATCTGGGCCTGCAAGCTGCTATACCTCACCTCTCGCCACCTTGACGCTCCCTCCTTCATCTCAATGTGTGCCACTCTACACACACCATCCATCTCCCCCGGATTGGGAGGTCACTTCAACATTCTTCTGGTTGCTCCAGAACGTGGTAACAAGACCTAGATTGGATGAATTCGCTCAACATGACTCCATGGGTGTATTATCCATTGAATTTCGGTAATGTGAGCAGTACTAGGATCAACAGAGGGCATGGTAGCAACTCGTATGTTCATTCAAAAATGGGAAATTGAAATCGTCCTTTGAATCTTGCGCAGATGATGGAGCATATCAGAGGACCCATGGCACATTTCTTGGGTCTATTTTATACTCTGCATAAGAGAGTGGACTCTACCCCTCCTTCTATTGTAGATACAGACACTTGCATATTTCAGACAGGCAGTGAAAGCAACCCCAGCAAAATGAGGAGCACAGGTAGCCAGTGCGCCATCTCAGTGGAAGAGCATGAGGAATTGGTGAATACGGTGAAAAACCTGCAAATTCAGCTCAGAGCCCTCTCAGCTCAAGTCTTAACTGTAATGGAAATCACCATCCAGCACCGAGGAGAACATCAGTGGACAAAGGACGAATGTGAGGTGTTAAGGCAACAAATAAAATTCTTCAGTTTGGGGTTGGGCTTGCATCACATTCGGCCTCCCCAACAAATTTTGTAGCCATCTCCGATGAAGCTTCTTCTCCAGGACCTCGACCAAGATTAGACCTAAATCTGCGGCTTTCAACAGAAGGAGAACCCCAAGCACCAGACATGAATAAGCTTTAAGTGTATGCCTTGTTTAATAGTTTTTTTGTTAAGCACTTACTGTAAGATCTTTATTGTAAAAGCTTAGGTCGACTTTAGCATAGTAGAAAGTCCTGCCTCCGCTCACCACATACCTACTGGGAGCATACAGGGAGGTGAATTTTGTAATTACAGCTCCTGCAACTCAACTCTTGTACTTCTCTTGCGATTATCCGCAACTTTTTTAATATAAATTTTCTTTGGTTTTTGTTAAAAAAAAAAGAGAATGGTCAACTATCTACTAAAATGTGTTTGGTTCAAATCCCCTTAAGTTAAACAAATTAATATACACTAATAAAAACTTTAATACAAATGTCATTCGCAAATATGAAAAAAAACCTTTAAATTTATCGACAATTTTTTCCTTTAAAAAAATAATATTTCAATTAATTATTTTTTACAAAAATACCTCTTTCTTTTTACTTTTTAATCTAATTATCTATATATACCCATTATTCCCTCATAAACAGCATTAATAATAACCCAAACAAATTGAAACTAGACAAGAATCAAAGTAAACAAGGGTAGCATTGTTGTGTATACTACCTCTGGATAATAAAGATGCGTAGATAATAGATGTCTCATGGGTTGGTAGACTCACTTAAAATGTAAGGTAGTTAGTAGATGTCTCATGGGTTGGCAGATTCACTTAAAATGAAAGTTCACTAATTGTATGAGGAGCTTTTGTATGTGTATATAGTAATTATACACACATTATAAGTATATTGTTTATAATTATCGTTCAAACTATTTAAGTAGAATCTATAAAAAAAAATAGTTAACTATATAATTATGCAAAACTTGTTCAATCTAAAACAAGGGTTGCATGGCAACGCAGTTCCTGCCGAATTAGTTAGGAAATACATGTTGAACAATGAAACTTAATATAACTAAATGCAAAAGTAATGAATTTTTTTTGTCAATAATTGAGGATTGTTTGTTATTAAAAATGTATAATAAACAGTGAGCTGAATTTCTTTTATTAAAATTTTTAAAATCTATTTATTTAAAATTTTATTTAAAATAAAATAATAAGATATCTCTATGTTTGAAAGATAATATAATCTGAATAAAAATATAAATTTGTGTGATGGGAATTAGTTTTATTATTTAAAAAAAAATTAAAATAACTTTATGAACTAATTTAAAAAAAAATTAAAAAACCTTTCTATTAATTAAAATATTAAAATATTTTTTTATTATTTAAAAAAAGTAAAAACAACTTTATAAACTAATTAAAAAAAATAGAATAACTTTCTATTAATTAAAAAATTATGTGATGTGAATAACTTAAATTAATTGTATTATTTAAAAAAAATTAAAATAACTTTATATTATTTTTATTTTTTTATATTAATGATAGGTATTTTTATGTTCCAAAGATAATATTAGTTTTTTTATATATTTTCAAAACTATTATATATCTATCAATAAATGAGGAACCCATTCATCTTTCTAATTTATTTATTTATAAAAATAAATTTTTAATCAAAACAATAAATTTTAATGTTAAACAAGAAAATACTTACGTCATTCCCCAGACACTAAAATCAAATATCCTATGAAGTATCCACGTCATTCCCAAGCCCGATCATTTTTAAACTTTAATATTAAATTAAGAAAGGAGACTTTATTATGGGCTACAAGAGATTGGGGGCGGGACTCATTGCCCATGGTAGCCAATGTTGGATCACAAAACTTTTTATGCTATTAATATAAAATTTAGTTATAATTTTTTTTGATATTATAATTTTTTAATTAATAAAATTATTGTTTTTAAATTAAATTAACAATATATGAGTATATGAATTTAATTAGCACAAATTTTTTTATTTAATTGAGTTATAATTTATATTAATACTATAATTTCTTAATTAATAAAATTATTGTTATTAAATTAAACTAGTATTATACTGAATCTATTTATACATTTTGATTTAAAAAAATTATTTTTTTTTTTAAATAAAAATACAAATTCAGAAAATCAAAAATAAATTCATTAAATATTTACATTGCTATCTTTTGATACATTTTGATTTAAAGAAATTATTATTTTTTAAAAATAAAAATAAAAATTTAAAAAAACAAAAATAAATTCATTAAATATTTACACTGCTACCTCTTGACATCAATGCAAAGAATTTAAAATATATAAAAGATTACTTCTAACTGCGTACAATTTGACATCAATGCAAAGAAATACAACGACGGGAAACTAAAATGAAGTATTGTAGGCGTTCGATGAATCCGTATTTGAGCAGATGAGGGTGTCAGACCACGTATTCGCAGTCCTCCAATCACGTGATTCCACAAAACATGCACCATTGACAAAAAAATCAATGTACTTATTTTTTCAAAATAAAATATGGAAAGAAGTGAAGTAAACATTAATTGAAGTACATTGGAAGAGGCGAAGCCAACAATAACACTTGAAACTTATAAACCAATCAAATTGTAACAAATATATATATATTTTATTTTAAAATATATAAATAAAAATTTCCTAAGTTAAACATTATAATTTATGAGAAATTTTAAAGTCAACTACTAACTAATATCAAGTCAACCATGAACTCATGGCTATAGTCCCTGCCCTTGGCCTTTCAGGCAGGAACTAATAAGGATTTAAAATTGAACTCTTTCATCTTGTTTATATAATATATGTGTGGCAACGCTAAAGCAAAACTATTGTCTTAGTCTGGGACATCTAAGGGAGCCATTAGCAATATTCTATTATGTCTATCTAAATTAGCACAATCACATATTTGTGCATGCGACAATGTATATACACACATTATGTTATCATACAAAGATACATGGTTTTGGGGATGTGAGCCTAACTTAAATGCATCTCAATTATAAATTATATTAAATCGGAAATTTATTATAAATGAATGTTTATTAATGTGAGTCTAACTTAAATGCATCTCAACTATAAACGTATTAAATGATAAATTTATTATAAATAAATGTTTATTAAGTAAAAAATTAATTGTTACTTTTCATTCATTTATTGATATTTTAAAATAAATTTTATTTAATTTAAGTGATATAATATAATTAATTTTCCAGTTTTATTTCAATAGGCTTTATATATATGTAAAGTAAAGTTTATGTTTAGTTTTTTAATATTAATTATAATAAAAAATAAAAATCTAAACATTTAGAAATAACAAAACAATAATCTAAAACCAACCATAAAATGATATAAATTCGTGTATTTTATATATATTATATGAAATCTATCTCGATATCATCACTGATGAATGATTTTTCAAGTGTTTTGGTGATCCAGGTGGATCTCGGTGGCCATTCACCTTTTCTACTAAATCAACATTTTGAGCCTATGGTTTTGATAAACCACGATATTCACCCTTTTGATGGGGAATGGAATGTAATGTCATCTTCATTTGTTAATTACAGACATCATGTAATGATTTCTTAGTGGTTTTATGTACATTCCTACATCATAGCGTTAATGCACCAGATTCCGTTAGAACTCTGCACTTAAGTGCGCTTAGGATAGAGTAGTACTCAAATGGGTGACCAGCCGGGAAGTTCTAGTATTTTACATGCCTATGAAATTTTATAAACTTAGTCCAATTTATCCCACATGCATCATGAGAATTTTTCTCCTCTCACTCTCTCATATATCATTGAGGTGAAGGATTCACTTAAAGCATGCAATGGAGTGTGATGTAAATCTTGCTGCGAATGAAGCGTAGCCAACATCTCTTTCTTTTCAGAGATAAGCTACCCCATTCTTCCAACCCCATTCTACCAGTTTGTGTTCCACGGTGTTGTTTCTATCTTATTCATTAATAGAAGTTGGGTTTCGCTGTATTTTTTTGTTCTCTGCTATATTTTTTTTGTCTCATTTTGTTCTCAGCATAATCTGGATCAATGGCATCAAAGCAGTCTTCTCCTTGTTGTTTCTCAGAGCATTTCCCCGACGAGGTCAAGGTATAGAGATTTGGGTCTCAAGCTAGTTTCCCTTAAGGACAACCTCTCTCGCTAGCCCAAGCGACCTCCCATGGTGAAAGAAAAGAGAGATGACAGAGCAGGAGATCCTTTCAAGACATTGTTTGAGGAAGCCCTCATGCGACAGAGGAACGAGATGATGGACAGCTTCGCTTAGATCCTTCAAAGACTACCGATTGCGGTGATCGAGGCATATTCAACAAGAAACCATTTCGGAGGTGTGACACCCTTCATGGTACAAGTCAATTTTGATATCCCCTTATTTGAAGGGCAGATAGATGCAGATGCTCTAGAAAAATGGTTGAATCTGATAGAAGGTTATTACTCTGTCCAAAAAATTTCCAACAGTAAAAAGATCACCTTTATGCTCCTTAAATCCCTTCCCCATGTTAGAGCTTAGTGGGAAGGTTACTAGGAGAGGTACATCATGGATGAATCTACACCATTCAGGAGAGAACCCACTTGGGCGGCCTTTGTAGATGCCCTAAAGGAGGAGTTATACCCTGTCAGGAACTATGATGACTAGTACTTGAGATGGACAAATCTACATCAAAAAAGAGACTAGATGATGTCGGAGTACACTAACATCTTTCATACCTTGCACTCAAAGTTGGGTATCAAATACTCTGAATGACACTTGATCTTGAAGTATCATAGTGGTCTATATAGGTACATACAAACAGAGATGGATTTCTTGGACATCTCCTCACTGGGAGTTGCTTATCGATATGCGATCAAAATTGAGCAGAAATTCAAGCAGCGGAGTAAGCGGGAGTTTGAGTTTGAAAACCAACAAAAGTATGGCAAAGAAAACCCTAAATAACAAAACGAAGGACATATCAGCAAGGAAGGTCAACCTCAAGAGATCCATACCAAGATGCAGGAAAAGAAGGGCAATGGGAAGTTTAAGAAAGACACTGGAAAGTGGTTTGAGTTCCACAAAATCCCTTGGCACAACACCGATGGCTGTCACTCAAAATAGTCATTGGTGGTCGAGCTCAAAGAAAAAGAATCATAACATGACTCGAACTTTGATTCATAGCATAATAAATGGAAACGAATCATCGATGCAGAACCCACTGCTACCATCGTGGCCACAATAATACAACCAGAAGAACTAGAGGAGATTGAGGAGGGGGAGTGCCTCTTCCACTCCCAGATGTGGGTAAAGGGGACTCCACTGCATTTCATTGTTGATAGCGGGAGTCAAAAGAACCCAATCTCAGTCGAGGTTGTCAAGAGATTGAAGCTACCAATGATGCCACACCCCCAACCATACTCCATCAGATGGTTGAGTCGGGGATGAGACATTCGTGTCAGCCAGCAGTGTCACATGTCTTATGGCATCAATCCCTTCAAGAATAAGGTAGTGTGTGATGTTTCCCCACTTGAAGTTTGTGATGTTCTTTTAGGACAACCATATATGTGAAAACATCACGCTATCTATGAGTCTCAGTTGTGCAATGTCATTGTTACTCTAGGAGGTCAACTCTACAAGGTACTAGAGGTAGTTCTGACTACTATCTCGACAAAACAGTGTCACAAAGTAATATCTCATACCACAAAGTTTAGCCTCTTCACGATCTGGTTAGAAGGTGAACAGAAGGACACTGCGACCACTATAGCCTCAACCCAAGACGTTTCTATCTGACAGGAGCAAGTCGAAAAGATTATAGAGGAACATGAACATAATGAGATTCTTTCATATGCTCAACATAGCTCTATTGGCCACAACCCTTTTCAGGTGTGCTTGGGGTTCCCACCAAATCCCCCATTGGTATAGATCTTCTTCCTACATCTTCATCGACAATTCCTCCCACACTCAGACCAAAACAGTTCATGCAGCCAGATCTATTGAATGGATCCAACACCTCCAACAGGTTCATGAAATCCTTCCATAGGAAAAGTACAAGAAGGACATCTACTTCAACAAGGCAAGCATCTCACCAAGGTTCAGATTCAACAGAAGTTTCTCGATCTCCCGAGTGAACTTGACGCAATGGGGACCATTTCTTCCTAACGGGGGAGGAATGATCTAGGCGGATCTCGGTGGCCATCCACCTTTTCCCCTAAATCAACATTTCGAGCCTATGGTTTTGATAAACCATGATATTCACCATTTTTATGGGGAATGGAATGTAATTCCATCTTCATTTGTTAATTACAGACATCATGTAATGAGTTCCTAGTGGTTTTATGTACATTCCTACAACATAGCGTTAATGCAATGAATCCCATTAGAACTATGTGGTTAAGCACGCTCAAGCTAGAGTAGTAATGGGATGAGTGATCGCCCGGGAATTTATAGTGTTTTACATGCCTATGGCATTTTATAAACTTAGTCCAATTTGTCCCACATGCATCATGGGAATTGTTCTCCTCTCACTCTCTCATATATAATTGAGGTGAAGGATGCCTTTTAAGCATATAATGGAGTGTGATGTAAAGCTTGTTGTGAATGAAGTGTAGCCAACATATCTTTCTTTTCAGAGATAATCTACCGCATTATGCCAGTTTGTGTTCCATAGTGTTTTTTTCTATCTTATTCATTAATAGAAGTTGGGTTTTCACTATATTTTTGTGTTCTTTGCTATATTTTTGTTTTTGTGTCATTTCGTTCTTAGCATAATATGGATCATTCGGATAAACAACATCAGTTTGAAGAGTTCAGTGATGTTCACATTAGCATTTAAGATTTCTCTAAGAATGATAAATCATCACAAAACATATGCATATTGAACCGTCATAAATCATCTCTCCATGGAAACAGAGTTAATAGTTTTATTATCTATATTATTTAATTAATGGTCAATGTAGCTATGAGAGATTCTAAGTTAAAATGACTATTTGCATAAACTATTTAGATTTAGTTTAACATTTTGCATGCTGATGGATGTTCTAAATGTGGTCAAATCACACTATCTTTTGCAGTTGGATGCGTCGGTTGATGTAGAAGTGTTCTTCTAAATTTCTCCAAATCACAAAATCTTTCGAGGCCAGAAAGGCAGTTGACACGAAATATTATAATGCTTCATGGATGTTCTAAATGTCATCGAATCACAACTTATTTTGTAGTTGCCTGACCAAGGTCATGAATTTATATATAGATAATGGAAGCAATTGAATAACTTGAATAAAATTCCAAAAAAGGAAGAGCAAAAGTTCTTCTAAAATAATATTTATTGGGAACACTTTATTTGGTGATGCCTACTATTTCCTGGGAATCAGCACCTATTCACCCAACATTTGTGCATCCAAATCTGGAATTGTCCACCGAACCTAAGGACGGCTTGGTCAAAGGTGACATGAAAATGATTATTAGTTAATACATTATATTGATCGATACATCAAGCAACAGATAGCCACAATAGCTTTAATTGAGAAAACATAACAGATAACCATAGAACATCTGATTTTATGAGCCATGGATTCCACTCTAAACCAATGCACGAAGCCAAGTATCTCCATGGTTGTTGAACTTGTGTCTTGCAAATGGGTTACGCATAACACATGTGTTAACCATGCAAGTGCTTCAATTGTTTGGTGGGCATATCGTCTACAGGGAAATGAGCCATTGTCCTCTCGCACCGGTACTGGGTTCAACACTAACAACAAAGGTAGATCCCTAGACCAACTAGATCCACAGGCTACACACCTACGATCTTGCAAGAAATGAGTCAGGCACAAGGTGACGATGCAGAGAAGTCGAAGCGGTACAGCGGGGTTGATCCGGATTTATGAGCGGAACGAAATGAAAACACAGATCTATAATATTAACATAGAGACACACTGAATAATAATAGAGATACAGTAAAACTTGACTTCTATTAAATAAGAAATATGTTGAAATTGTAAAGTGCAGATTGAAACAAGCTTGCTAGAATGGTGGCAGCTTATCTCTGAGAAGAGATGTGACGGATATGCTCATTCACAAGAATATGAGTACAATGAGGCTCCAAAGGCATGTTTACATCAAACATGAATGCCAAAACCCTAGACATCCAAAAACCTAACCCTAGGAGATGAAGCACCAAAAGTCATGTGGGCCCCGTTGGGGTAAGTCGGTACATCAACTTCTCGGGGTTGTAACTTTTACATATGATTTTTGTTATAGGCGCACGATAGCCTATTGGAAAGTTCTATCCGACGAATACACATAATGACATCACACTTTGTCTCCATCTACAATGAGATTGTGGCGGGCCCAAAAAATGTTGTTTAGGGCCTCAAAATGGCCCTGGAAGTTTAGGACCCGAAAAGCTAGAAAAAAACTGCTAAGATGAAAACTAAAAATGCCAAGATGAAATTTGTATGTGAGTCAGTTGGAAGAGATGGGTGGCCATCGATATCCACATGGATCAATCCTCCCCCCTTGGGAATCAATGGTATCCATTGTGTTGAGTTCCCCCATCAGATGAGGAAATTTCTGCTAAATTTGGCCCCGAGTGAGCCACTTGCCTTGGTGCAAGAGTTGCCTCGATTTAACAACACGGTAAATTTGAAACTTCTATTGGCGAGTTCCCTTGACCTATGTGTCCACAATATGATCAATGGATGCATGTTCCATGCAGTCAGGGTTGAGCTATGTCGGTGTCAATTGTTCTTCTACCTATGATGTGTCCAATAATGGTGGAACGTATGGTTGAAGGAGGTCCACATTAAAAACTAGGTGCAATCCAAGCAAAGGGGGAATGTTGATCTCAAAATCATTATGAACAACAACCTTTGTGATGGTATAAGGTCCATAGCAGAGTAGACAAAGATTTTGATGGGGTCCTATAAGGCATCCTTTCTGCAAGTGCAACCAAACTTTATCTCCCACTTGAAACTTGTGTGACACCAGCTGTTGATCATGGTGTTGCTTGTACTTGGAATTAGACTTCTGCAAAATATCATGAACCTGTTGGTGGATGTGTTGGATTCGTTCAATGAACTGGGTGGTTGTGTGGACGCAAGGGCTAGTGCAACATCCATGGGACCCAATAGTTGAAATCCCAACCCCACCTGAAAGGGGTTGTGGCTAGTTGAGCTATGTATGCCTATGTTGTAACTATGTTGAACATAGGGAAGGCTCTCATCCCATGTGCGTGGATGCCTAGAATTGTACATACACAAAATATGCACGATCATCATGTTGAAGACCTCAGTTTGGCCCTTTGTTTGGGGGTGGAAGGTCGTGTATTTGGTGAGCGTGGTGTCCAATCATGAACAAAGGCTCAACCAAAATGTGTTGAGGAACCGACTGTCTCGATCAGAGAAAATGGTTTTTGGTATCCCAAAATGTACCCACACTCATTGGAAGAAGATCTTGGCAGTGGCCTCTGATGTGATGCTCTTCTTGCAGATGAACAGAATCACCATCTTGGAAAATCAATCAACAACCATGAAAACACAGTCATTTCCCTGTTTGGATTCCCAGGGCTTGTCAGGAGTAGGCAGAGAGGTGTACATGACCTGTTTCTTAATGGTCGGTTTGAAAATGGCGCAGGTCGTGCAGGACCTGATATACTTGTTGACATCTTATTGGAGTTTCAACCAATAGAAGTGTTGATGCAACACTGCCACTGTCTTCTCTACGCCGAAGTGCCCTGGCACCCGACTGTAGTGATATTCTCAAATCATCTTCACTCGCTTGCTTGATGGAATGTAGAGATGGCCCAGATGGCACAACAACCCGTCCTATAGATGGAAAGCAGTGACAATTGTGTTTGTACCCAACATCTAGTAGGTAGTGGCAAAGTCAGGATCTCGCTCATAGAGTTGGGGCCATCCGAAGGTCTCGTGTCTGCAGGAATGTAACATTGTGATTAGTGTGGAAACTGGAGGTCGGTTGAGGCAGTCAACGACATGGTTGGAGCTCCATGTATTATACTTGATGTTGATATGGAACTGTTGTAAGTATGTGGACCACTTCTAATGGTGGTGGTTCTGCAATTTGCCTTGTGTCTGCATGAACTGTAGAGGCTTATGATCAGTGTGGATGATTATCTCCTTCTTGAGAATGTAATGCCTCCACTAGCAACAGGCTTGTACAATGGAGTAAATTTGTTTGTTGTAAGTGGGGTACTTACAGACAATATCTGATAGTGTCTCACTATGATAGGCCACAGGATGTCCATGATGAGTGAGAACTGCGCCCACAGCATAGTCTGAAGCATTTGTCTGAATCTCAAACAATTTTTGCAAGTTGGGTAATAAGAGCACCAGGGTTGAGCACAAGTGTTGCTTCAAATCATCAAACTCTTTATGTTTTGACTGGCCCCACATGAATTTTTCCTTGCTAGCGCCCCTGGTCACTTGGCTAAGGTCCCATGCAATGTGGGAGAATCCCAACACAAACCCGCGATAGAAATTAGCAAGGCCTAAGAAGCTCTAGAGCTCAGTGAGTGTGCTCAGGGTTGGCTAGTCACGAATGACTTCGATTTTGGTTGGATCAACATGCACCTCATGCTCATCAACAATGTAACCTAGGTATTCGACCCTGTTCATATAGGAGCATTTTTCCAAATTTTCATATAGCTAGTGTTGTCACAGAGTGTGCAGAACCTATTGAATGAGTTGCAAGTGTTCCGCCCAATTCTTGTTGAAGATGAGGATGTCATCCAAATACACTACCACAAAATAATTAGTGAAAGGCCGCAAGATATCGTCCATCATCCTCATGAAAGTTGTTGGGGAATTTATCAAGCCAAAGGGCATGGACAACCATTCAAAAAGACATTGTTTGGATTTGAGGGTAGTCTTCCATACATCGATCTGCTCTATTGGGACATGGTGGTAGTCGAACTTCAGATCAATCTTACTGAACTATTTTTCCCCCTTGATCTGCTCTATTGGGAATTAGGTATTGATTCTTGACTGTGATTTTATTTAGGGCCCATTAATCAATGCAGAGTCGCCAGGACCCATCTTTCTTCTGCACCAGCACGATTGGGCTTCCACAAGGTGATCAACTTAGGCGTATGTGCCCCTTTTCGAGTAACTCTTGGATATGACACTTGATTTCCTCATTTTCTGACAGAGAGAGGTGATAGGCTGGCCCATTCGGTAGCAGTGCATTGGCGGTTAAATCGGTTGAGTGCTTGATCTGACAGTGTAGAGGTACCCCAGTGGGTGAGGAGAAGATGTATTTGTATTCTTCCACGACCTTATCCACTTGCTTATGTTGTGTGGAGAGACATGTCGCGGAGGCCATGGATGTGGCTACAACCTTCTACTCATTCTGAGTGTGAATCATCAAGAAGACAAACTTCTCGGTCTGAGAGATTAACTTCTTGCATTGCTTGGTAGAGATCAAGGAAATGGCGGTAGATGGGACTACCTCTGGTATCCTCTATAATTTCATGTCCAAAGTAATAATAAAACTACGAGGCCCAAACTCATATACAGCATGATGTTTCCATAAATAAATTTGTCCCAAAATAACATCACAAACTTCAAGGGGAGTGACATCACACAATACCTCATCTTTGAAGGGCTTGATGTCGTAGGCCAGGCAACACTACTAGCTGGCGCAAAGATCTCTCCCTTGGCGAAGCCATCCGATGGTGTACAGTTGTGGGTGTGTTGATGTCAACAGAGAAAACCGTTTGATGACCTATACTGAGATGAGGTTCTTCTAGCTACCGCTATCAACGATGAAGTGCAGCAAAGTACCCTTCACCCACATTTGTGAATGAAAGAGGCACTCACCTTCCTCTGGTTCATAGGGTTCGTTAGGCTAGCCCTTGGTGGTGGTAGAAACGATGGCACTGGGTTCTGCATCAATGATTTGTCTCCCTTTTTCTAGTTCTGAGTATGATTCAGAGCCTACATCTGATTTTGAGGCTTTCACCTTGGCCACCAATGACTTCTTTGAGCGATGTTACGCTAGGGACTCTTATGGAACTCACACCATTTCCCAGTGTCTTTCTTTGTCTTCTCATTGTCCTTCTTTGTTTTTGGTTTGGACTGGTTGTCCTAAGGCTACCCATCATTTCTCTACCCTTTGTTTTGTGGGTTGGGGCCGCTTTTCCCCTGCTTTTGATGTGAGGGGTTTGTAGACCCAAACTGTCACGTCTTCTATTTAAGTTTCAGCTTGATTTTGATAGCATATTAATAGGTCGCGCCCAAGGACGAAATGTACAAAAACTCCATTTATGTCTAGATGTATCTATGCAGGCCACCATGGTACTTGAGCACCAGATGTCACTTAGAGTCTTTCATACTCATCTTGGTGTGCAAGGTATGGAAGAAATTGATGAATCATGTCGTAGTGTGGTCCATCTTGTATATAAGTCAGCATAAATTCCAACATGGTTGTGTTGTTCCTTAATAACATCCTTGAAGGAAGCCCAAGTGGGTGAAACTACAAATAATGTATATCCCTTTGTTTTCTTTTTCTCAGAGAAAGTCTCCCACCAATCTTTGACATGGGGGACAACCTTGAGGATTGAAAATGTAATCTTTTGTCTATCGGAAAAGTTGTGGACAGAAAAAATACCCTTCTAGAAGGTTTAACCATTTATCTACAACATTTGCATCTATTTGACCTTCAAATATAGGAATATCAAAATTGATTTGTACCTTGAGGGGGGTGGCGCCTCCGCTTGAGGTAGATGCATCACTTGTCAACAATCGTCGAAGGATTTGTGCAAAGTTTTCCATCATCTCATTCCTATGTCGCTTGAGGGCTTGCTCGAGCAACATTTTGAAAGGATATCTTGTCCCTTCATCTTTATTTTTTCCCTCTATGGAAGTTTTATTCGGAGTGCAAGAGAAGTTTTCCTCAAGAGAAACAAGCTTGAGACCCAACTCTCTATACCCTAACATCGTCGGGGACATGGACTAAAAACGACAAGGAGCATAATGCTCAGATACAACTGATCTGAATTTATGAGTGGAACAAAATGAAAATATAGATATATAATATTAACATAGAGACATAGTGAATGATAACAGAGATACAATAAAGCTTGACTTATATTAAATAAGAAATATGTTGAAACTGTAAAGTGCAGACTGAAACAAGCTTGCTAGAATGGTGGCAGCTTATTTCTGAGAAGAGATGTGACAGCTATGCTCATTCTCAAGAAGATGAGTACAATGAGGCTCCAAAGTCCTTTTTACATCAAACATGAATTCCAAAACCTAACCCTAGGAGATGAAGCGCCAAAAGTCATGTGGGCCCCATTGGGGTAATTTGGTACATCAACTCCACGGGGTCATAACTTTTGCATATGATCTTTCTTTTAGGTGCACGATAGCCTGATGGAAAGGTATATCCGAGGATTACACATTTTTCCATTACACTTTGTCTCGATCTACAATGTGACCGTGGAGAGCCAAAAAAATGTTGTTTAAGACCTCAAAACGGCCCCAAAAGTTTAGGACCCAAAAAGATAGAAAAAACTACCAAGATGGAAACTAAAACTGCCAAGATGAAATTTGTATGTGAGAAAGTTGGAAGAGGTGGGTGGCCACCAATATCCACCTTGATCAGGGGTCCCCGGACATCCGTGGGGTAAATTCGCAACATAAATAAGAGATTCGGCGAGGCAGGGGGATCGAGTGTGGCTCAGGACTTACAAAACTATCGAGGAGACTTCCATGGCTTATGATAAAGTTGCTCTTCTCATTTGCAAAACTCGGGCCTCTATAAAAAAAATTGTAGAGGTTGTGATGAAGGCTTTGGTAGACATTAATTACAGATGCTCCTCTAAACTTATATCCTCTCTGAAGAAGCACATCAAAGTCTTCTATGTGGAGGTTCCAAATGTCAACTCTCTTGTAGCATATTTTAAGGAATATATTGCAGAAGACATGATGGAATGACCTCCATGCAACGGAATATAATGAGAGAGAGTAGTAGAAATAGTGATGACATACAAGAGGTGGGCTCAGCATTGGAAAGGCTTGCACCCGATCATAAGCATTATTGTAGTGTTGCCTGGAGGTTGGTTAACAATGTGAAAATGATTAGCGATGGTAATAATATATGCTTAGGATTAGAGTCGATTGTTTTTGAGTTGCAAGACCTTAGGAATGATTACTTGGAAGAGTTTCTTCTTTCCAAAGAGATATCTAATGTTTTCCTTTGGTTTTCTTTTCCTCCATTATTTGATGTCTTACGAACATAAATATTTAAAACGCTTGGTCATGACCTTTTCTGATCTCTATTTGTGCATCATGCTCCTTATGCATCCATCAATATACAACCATAATGCTCATACCACCAATTTTTCCACCATAAATGTGTCATTCCCTTACCCTTCGGATAAGCTAACTCACTCTCATGTACAAAGGTTGTCGAGAAGAGTGTATGGTTGTTATTGATCTCTGCACTTTCGTTAGCTTCCAAAGTAAGTTACTTTGCTCGATTCATGATCCATGGACTATTTGAAATGAGAAATTTTGTTATTGGTTTATTGAAGGGGACCGAAGGCAGGGAAGACATCCAAACCTAAAATACAAAGAAAGTAACAGGAGAAACAACCATTTAAAAGATGGGCAACAATTTAAGTGCTTTTATAGCTTAATGAAGCAAGGATTTAAAGTTGCTTGTTTAACTGGTTTGATAGCCTCACGAAGCAAGGATTTAAATTTGCTTGTTTGGGAAGCAAGATGGAATGTTGAGAAGGAGGAGGAAGGCAAGTTTGAATTCTCCAATCAACCCTCGTATGTTCAACTTGCCTGTTGCATTTGCATAGGGATTCCTTTTGATACTTTGTTTCTGTTTATCATCTTCTCTACAAACTTCTAGTACTTGCTATTAGGTCTTGTAAGAGCTGCAACCTTCAAACATAAAATAATTGTATAACAAATGCTAATAAAATTTGAAATTGAAATGGTGATATGATCGGATAAACTAGTTAATAAAAGTATTATGAAGGATTAATATTTACCATGTTTTTATTAATATGTAATTGTTTGTAGGGTTGAAGATGCAATCTTTCGTTCTATGAACCTCAAACCAGCATCACAAAATGAGTCAAGCTAGCAACAAGAAATGAGTGAAATCTATAACTGCTTGCTTCTAGTTCTCCTACTCTGTTTAGCAGTAAAGTTCAACACCAAAGAAAATGAAGATGCTAAAAATAAATAGTGTCTTTAGCAGTAGAGAAGTCGCAGTGAGAAAGGAATAGTCTCTTCAATGACCAAGCGATGGCTTCACTGAAAATATTGAGCATGTGAATCCTTTGAATGAGTTTACATTGTCCCTATGTCGAATGTTTTGTATCAGTGGTGAATTATCTGCATCACTGGTGGCTTGAGAGAGGAAAAACATTAGCCATGGAGATAATGTAATGTGTCGCCTCAAACGGTGAGGTGGTGGGGAGTTGGCCCAGTGGTGAGGCAGTGAGCCTCTACTGCAACATTGAACCACCTCCATTGATATTACTGAGGAATACGCTACCCCTGGCAGAACTAGGAGGTAAAATATTTATTACAATAACATTACTTAGGAATGTGCCTCCCCTTATAGACCTGGGAGGTAAAATATTTATTACAATAACATTGGGAGGTGTGAAAGCAAAAATAAGACTTCGAATTATTTGGCCAATAACAAAGAAGATAAATGATATTTTGAATTCAATTTTAATCAGTATTTTTCCAAACTTTGGTTAAATGGATGCATAAGGGTAAGTCGAAGTGAACGTAATACATAGTAAATGCTTGAACGAACACAATATACTGTCGGAGGCAATATAATAAAGAGAATCTATTCATCAAATTATATCGTAAGTGAGTCTTTGCATGTTCAAGTTGCTTTGGATTGAGCAAATGTTTAGGTTACTAAATTTAATCAACAAATAAATATGAAATTTTATTTAAAAATAAAATATCTTTAAATGTGTTATGATTTTAAGTTAAAATTATGTTGTATTCAAGGGGTGGTAGGAGTGGGGATCCTATATAATCTCGTAGGAACAAAAGTAACCACATTCGTTTGGTGTCTTAGCATAATCTCCAACAATCTAGAAAAATCCTACGCTATACTGAGGGGATTTCAATTAACCAAGGAATCAAGAGGTAGACCATTAATTGTTCTGGTAGTTTCATTGGTGGTTATCAAAGCCATGACTAGTGATTATATCCTAGTAAAATCAAAATTAGAAATGGTCATATCCAAATCCACACATGAGACAAACACTCTAGACAAGGTCACCTATTATCATGTGAGACTAGAACTTAACCATGAAGAAAATTATTGGGCCAAAATGGCCTCCAGCTTAACATTAGGCATATATATCCAAAATGGGGTGAGCTCTCATCGTATCATCCCCTAATATCAAAATTAATAGTACTACATTCACCAATTAATATCCACATGGTTCATCAACAGGTTAACCATTATAGTGGTATTGGGACGAGACCTCAGAGTACAGTGCACACCCCCTCTTGCATGCAAATATCACTCTCAACTTTGCATATTGAATGTCAAGTTTCAATTTGCGTCGACATTGTGGGACTAAGGAATTTGTATACATGAGAATTGGAAGCATTTGTAGTTGATCCTACGAGATGTCAAGCCTCCACGACAGGGGACTTGAGCGAGAGGTCGAGGATCCTAGTTATATATTGATTCTAGTGAAGAAGTTTGTAGAGCCTGCTTGGAAGGCTTGTGTTTTGGGCCCTGGGTCCTGGGTCTGATTTTTTATTTTCTTGGTTCTCTAGTGTGTTGGTTATAGTTATTTTCACTCAAATTATTGGGAATCTCTCCACTCCTCTCTTTTATTAGTTGGTCTCTTTGGTTTACATTCATTTTAATATTCCTCACATATATTCAAAATCCCAGACCCCCTGGCTAAGGGTGAGATCTATGTTGTGGAACGAAGCTTAGGTAACTGTCGTGTTCTCTGTTTGAATCGGTTTTTTAGGCACAGCCTCAAGCTCCTAGTTGTTTTCTTTGGTGTTATTGTGTCTTGGATTACACCACACCTTATAGTCTATGAAAATATTATTGTAGTACATCCTCTGCAAGTGGAATCAATGGCCATATTTCCCTCATATCTTAGTCAAAGTTTTTATGTAGTTTTTGTTCTTCGATGCCTAGTTTGGTCTATGGGATTAAGGATCCATTGTGAAACTATGGACAACATGGATGTTATGGAAATTAAGAGAGACCTGAGGAAGTATGACTAGAGTACATTCATTCCAATAAGACTTATATGTTCTCTGTTACCTCCAAGATGCATGAAAACGAGCATCATTGCATCTCTCAGTGCACAATTAACATGAATTTGTTGGTGAAATAGAAGAAAAGAATGGACATCTTGGAGGTTGAATGTAACATGCTCTGAAATTTAGCATTTAACCTACAAAAGGACTAGCTCTCATCGACATTTAAGAACAAGGACCATGCAAGCTCTGCTCAAGTTGAGCTGAGAGAAGCAGACATGGTTCATCAATTCAAAGATCCAATGGACATCGAGAAACAACACTCCCTAATGTGGTAAGATCCCAAGAATGATAGGATAAATCCACTCAAGTAGAGTTCAAGAAGATGCTCAAAATAAAAATCTCTAACTATCTTTTATTAATAAAAAACAATTTTATATAGCTATACATTAAGAAAAATGACTTCATAATAATAACTTCAACAACCATGGAGACAAACTCCTAGAAACTAGAAACCAAACATAATACTAGAGATAGTTGGAGATATTCTCTCAACTGCTCCATGAGACTAAGAACTGCTCCATGAGACTAGGAGCTACTAGAAGGCCACATAAATCTCACACTCATATTACGATATAAATGAAAATTTCAAGAGCATATAAGCTCAAACTATGTATTAGGCATTTTGTTCCCTATCACTCCTCCCAACCTAAGAAGCATTGGCCTCCAATTATTTCAGGATGTATGTAAAATTATGTTGGTATAGTCGATGTTAAAGAAATAGAATGCATATGTGGACCAACGGAAACAATAGTTTTTGAAGGAGAAGTCAGGTTCTCGATGTCCCATCTCACCTTCTGATATGTTTTGGCAATGCCATGCATACTCAACTGATTGGAATGAAATACTTTGGACACCTGAGAGGAAGCTTTCGGTGATTGTTGATGAACTAGACGATGAACTAATGAAAGACAATACCATAAGAATGTCCTCTAGAAGTGTTCACATTGTGCATGTGATCTATGTAGATGACCCGTTGTCCTTCCATCCAAGAGAATATGGATGAGGATGAGGGTCTATAGGTAAATGAAGCTTTTCAGCAATGGCCTTCATAATCGATTTTTTTTGTGAGCCATTATCGACAATACAATCCACTGAAAAATCATGAGTAAGGTGGGCACGAGTGAAAAACAAAAATTGTCATGCCCTCCGTGTACTTGAGGATGATATGAAAGTAACCTTAATTAGTTGGCCTTATAATTCACCATATATCTTATCGTATCCTTAGACCTCAAGAGGAGCATTGGTGTTTCTTCCTCTGGTCGTTGTACAATTAATGTTTTCTTCTTCAATTGGAAACAGGTGAACTCATCATGTCAATGTTTCTTACAATGTTTGCAAAATTTAGTAAAATAAGAAAAAGAAGAAGTAGGAGGTGCAATTTTTCAAGTTGTATATTTGAAAGGATTTTGTTGAAGTTTGCATTGATCTAAGAACTTTTCTTCAGCAAATTGTGCTTGATTATATGCAACATCAATGGCAGTAATATTCATGTACTTCAATTCTCAATATAAGTGTTCCTGCAAACCACTTTTAAACTTAAGAATGAGCTTCTCCACTGAATCAGGGATGCCAAGGAGTATGTGTAACCTATTGAATTGATGGATGTATTCATGTATCGGGATGTTGAACCCTTGACGTAGTCTAAGCCACTTAACATTCATTTCCTTCTTATAATTTGATGAATAGAATGCCAAAGTAAAGGCTTTTACAAGTCTCGTCTATGTAGTGATGGAGTTTTGATCTGTGGCTCAATCTATAACCAAGATTTTTGCAAGTCCCGTAAATTTTAGTGTTCCAATGAAGCTCAATTCATGTTGCTTGGGCTACAAAGGTTTTAGTGTTCCAATGAAGCTCAATTGTGCAGAGGAATTTTTTGTCCCAGATCATGTTGGTTCCTAGATATGGAATGAATTCGCCCACTTGTAGTTCAATTACTTTATCTTCCCCATATGCTTTGATTACCTTAACATCCTCCTCAATAGTATTAACAAAATCCTGGGAAGAGGGAGGGACAAAGTTCATGGACATAGCAGTCATCGCTTCAGTAGCAAAGGATTCTTGGATCTTGCGAATAGAGGCCTGGCCATTACAAGTCACACGTGGAGCCATGGGGGTGAATAGAATAACCACAACCCAACTTCCAGAGAGGCCTGAAATGAAATCGTTGTCTGAAACAGGAATGTTATGCAGAGACATATTTTCCCCTTCATCAGTTCGAGCGAAGAGTGGAGTGGTCAGGACAAGCATTCAAGTGGAGATCATTTCCATAAGGGGAAACTTAATTCTCTCCAATATCATTGGCATCATTCCCACAACTCTTCGGTGTCCCCTTCTCCTTCACTAGTATAGAATCTTCCTAGCTATAAAACCTCTCTCATGGAGGAGTAGAAGGGGGGGTAATTTCTATCATACACACAGCGAGTTGCATGCCCGAGCATGTGTATGATATCAATGTCACTATCATTCCCTGTTGACGCCTGATCTGGGGAGTATATTTCCCTTTAACTTGTTTTAGTGCGATGAAGTTTTTTTACTACATTGACTTTTTTTGGGTATAGTTGTGGGATGTTATATGCCAATTTTGGCTTTGGTTGAAAAACTAATGAATATGGTTAATTTGATTAATAAACATATTAAGGATAAGGTTATGTTATGTTTTTTAATGCATTGAAATAATTGAGAGTTGTTTTTTGGTTTTTTTAAATCCTTAATTTTATTTATATAAAACAAAATTACATTGTCATATGTTTTAAAGAATTCAAAAAAGTGTTATGTAGCATGATTGAGAAAACAACTCTTCACACATACCTTAAGTAATAGTGAGTTAATTCAAAAAAGAAAAAAATGTTTCTTGACTAGAAAGGTCATAAATTACATCTTTCAAAAACAAAAATGCATCCTTGTAGAGGTCAAAGTTTGTAGTATGTTCACTATCTGTAGAGAATTTTATAGGCGAGGTGCATGAGAGAAATCATTTTTATGCCCATCTCGAGAGATGGAAATGGTCCAAGTACCTCGCTCCAGCCACAGTGCCTCCTTGGAAAGGTCATCAACTACTGTGTTCTTGTCCATGTATACATGAGACAAATAAATGTGTTAGAAGGATGTCATTTGTTGTTTTATATCATCATAGAGTGGATGTAAAGTGAAATTTTGAGTGTTGCTTCCTTTTGTAACCATCGGATAACTAGTAGAGAGTCCCTAAAACTTTGTAATTGTGTAACACCGAATTCTTGATCCAACTGTAGGGTTAATTTGAGAGCCATCAGTTCACAATAATTTTTAGTTCCCTACCCTGTCCCATCTTTGAAGGCTATATTGTGATTTGTGGAGATATATAAGTTTCCTCTCTATCCTCCTTTCGAGGGATGTCCTTAAGAGGCACCATCAAAGTATGACCAAGGAATGTCCTTGTTGATGACTTCTTCATTTGTCCCCCGTATTTTATGTTTTTCCTCAACTTGTGGATATGAATTTAGTATATTTAGGGACTGGATTGTACATATGAGGGGAAGAGTCTCATGTACTTCAAATGCATTTAGGTTTCTATCTAGCCATATTCATCGTGCTATATCAAGTAGAAGAGCTCTGAATGTTTTTGTATCCTTGTTTATATATTGAACCCTAAACGCCTCTCCAGTGCTTCCTCCTTCCCAAACATTCCTTAACCATGTCATGCAATCAAATCATGTCCATACCTCTTTGGAGAAGGAACAAGTAAGGAGTACGTGATCTATTGTTTCCTCTGCTTTATGGCATTAACTACACCAACTTGGGCCAGTAAAAATATTTTTCTATAGAACCTCTAGGTAGGAGCCTTGTTATTTAAAGTTAACCACACAAAAAAATTATTTTTGAAGTGGGGTACCTTAGCTTCAAAATGATTTTCCACCACCAAATTGTTTGTCCCTCCATGCCTTCCTCAGTGAGGGCCCTATACCCTAGCTTGGGCACATATGTCCCTGTAGGATTGTTAGACCATAAAATTTGGCCATCTTCTGCTCCTATTTTGACATTTCTATATTTCAAAGCATTTATGTATGATTTCCACACTTCTGCAAGATCTTCTCCCAAACCTACCTCCTCCCAAGTGAGACATTTTTGTTTCCAATTTGTAGATCTCTCCCAGTTTACAATATGTCTTAGTGAAAAAAATCATTTGTTTTGTAACTCATGTATCACTCGAGGGGATAATTGGTAGAGACCTTTTCTTCCAATCCAAGGATCGAGCCCAATATAGATTGTATCCCCTCTACCCGCCTTCCAAATCAACCAATTACCAACTAGTTGGAAATATGAGTTCATCGTTTTATAGATAATTGATGCATTATGCTCATGTTTCACCAGATTCCTAACCCATTCCTCAATCGTGGTTGGGTACAAGTACTTGGATTTTATTATTTGGACCCATATACCTTTTCCTTGTACCAGTCTCCATATATATTTTGTAGCTAGGGCCTTGGGAGGAAGAGGAATAAGTTTTTTAGGCCCCATCGTCCATTTTCTTTTGGGGTTGCCAATTTTTTCTAGGATGTTGGTTGTTAGGTATCCATTATATTCTTTTCATGGTTATCCCCACACATGATGTATATGTGTTCCTTCTTGAGGGTTCAAAGGCAGAGCCCTTGAAGAAATGGGTGATTTTTTGGTCTGTTTTGGGCAGTGTTGCCACATAGTTTTCCGGCTAATTGTTTTCTAATTCCTGTTAAGGAATTAAGGTTGTAGTATACTCTAGGTCAACGGATTAAGGTTTTGTATGCCACATAATCATATATATTGTATTTTCAAATGGTGAAGTTAATACAATGAGCGTTAGAGGTGCAGCTCTAAACATTTGTTGGTTTTCCTGATTAAGGGTTTCCAGGATAAATCTATGAGTATTGTGTGTCAATGTTATTGTTTACTCTTCTATTTTATTAATAATTTGTGTGTGCATTGTTTTATTGTAAAGGTTTAAAACCTACACAGGCACTAGATTTTTGTTTTCGTTATCTCCCAACCATATGAATTTATAACACAATTTCCTAATTTTCTCCAATACTCCTTTCAAAACCCAAGCCAATGAAATCTAGTACGCCAATATGTCTTCCAAAACTTATTTAACAAGTACCAATTTTCCCCCTCTTGAGAGCCACCAATTGCAACAGTGGTTTATCGTTTTTCTACTTAGCAATCAACCATTGATAATCACCTTTTTTGTACAAATTTGGTTTCAAGTGGAAACCCAAATACTTTAGTCTGTGATCCATATCAATCACTTAGTAAAGAAGTGATTGTGATAAATATTCTTTCTCATGCTATGGAATGTCCCACATGGATAGAGTGGATTTGTCAAGATTTGTTATCATGTCAATAGCTTTACAAAACAAGTCCATGATATTTTTAAAATTCTCAACTATCCTTCTAGAACCTTCATAGATAATCATAATACCATCAATAAATAAAAGATGTGTAGTATTGCAAGTAGGACCAATGCATATCCCTTTGAAGCTATCATTTTCATATATATGCCTTGCTTAATATTCTACTCAACCCTTCCATTATTAGAAAAAATAGGAGAGGGGAAGGGGGGCATCCCTGTATAAGACCCATTCCTGGTCTAAAGAAGGAGAACGATGCCCCATTGATTAGGACAAAAAAGGATACATAGATAATGCAACTTGTCACCCATACCACAAAATTATGACAGAAACCTAAGTGAATGAGGATTAATCTTAGGTAAAGTCAACTTAACCTATCATAGGTCTTGAAGAGGTCCTTTGTGAGCACCATTGATCTTTGATTTCTAGTCTTGATCAAGTGAATAATGTCCAGTGCAAACCCAACTGCCTCATGGATTCATCATCCTTCTAGGGACCCAAACTACTCACCCAAGATTTGTTTTGCTAAAACCTTTTTAATTCTTGTTGTTGTGACCTTTGAAATAATTCTTTTGATACAATTGCATAAGGATATTGGTTCAAATTTTTCTAAAGATATCAGATTATCCTCTTTTTGGATCAGAGAAATGAAGGTAGTAGTATATACCGAAAGAATTTTTCCTATGATTCTAGTGGTCCCCACCACTCTTCTTAAGTCTTCTCTAATGAATTCATAGGAACCTAGGAAAAATTCCACAGGGAGACCATGTATCCCTAGGATTTTATCCCTTTGGAAGCTCTGTAATGTTTGGAGAAATTCATGTTTTCCCTGCTCTTAAATCTCCATTCCTTCTCTTTCTCTAGTAAGATATTCCATTTTTTTCTTCCAATTACTTTAATTCCAACTTCTGAGACTCATTCGAGTATCCAAATCCTTCACGATTATAAATGTTCTCCAATCTTGCTTCCACTTCTTTTAGAATCCTTTTATCTTTTTTCGTTTTATCCTTAATCCATTGGGATGCTACCTTCTTTGCTTCTTTCATCTTCTGTTGGAATTGAAGTGGGGTTGATTCTCTTAGATGATCATCATAGGGATTCTAATCATCCTTGATTTTTTTTACAAAATCCTCCTCCTTTATCCATCTTGGATTCATCTTGAATAGGTTGGGGGGGTTTTCCTATGTTGGGGCCACTTCTAACACAACAGGGTTATGGTTTGAGTCCCCTCTCGAGGCTACCCATTATCTCACGCCATTAAATTCATCCAAGAAGCCTTCGGATATTAGAAAGCGGTGAAGCCTCTTTGATATTTGGCCTGCCCTTATTCTATTATTTCTCTATGTTGGAGTTAGTTTTGTTGGTTCAATATCCAATAAGTCTGCAATTTCCAACTTTCTTATTAAATAATCGGATAGACAATCCATGTGAGTAGCAGGGCCCTAGATTTATGAATCTCCTAATGTAAATTTCAGGTCTCCTCACATCACTACTAGGCCACTCTGAATACAATTCATGTAAAAAAAATTGTCCTAGTAGTCCACTAAGTCTAAGGACCATATACATTTAGGATAGAGATTTATTTCCCCATATCCAATGAAAAAAGGACTAGCCCCTAACTTGTAATAAAGGACCAATAATTAGATAGGGTCAATGAGCTTCTTTGTCATCTTTTTATATTCCCACCAAATCTCCCAGTAGGATCAATGTAATTGAATTCCCACCCAATCACAAATTTGGATAGTTCCAAAATAACATTTTCCCCATCTGTCATTGTTTCTTGGATGAGGTGCTAGAGGGTTTTATTGTTTCTATAAGCCTCCTGATGGCCAATTTATTGGAGGGATTGGCGAACCCGCTACAATTGAGGGGCAGGAAAATGATTCAAACCCCTCACAATGGGAATTTGCTCTAAGATCCCAATTAGAGATAGTTGATTCCCACATAGAATCTTTGAAGATGCTTTTTTATGTGCCATGGACATATAAGACATTCTTCCTCTTTGATTTGACTTCTAATTTTTTTCCTCAAGATGCCCTAACCGCCCTTCCACATTTCCAGCGAATTCAAGGATTCCTTTACTTCTAGGTAAAAGGTTATATTTGGAAGATTCCATATGAGAAGATTCTCAGGAGTCCCTCCCTACCTTAAGTTCCAATTTAGGGTTTTCAAAAGTCTCCACCTAGGCTTATTCATCTACCATAGCTTTATATGTCAATGGTAGAGGGATTAGGGTTAGGGACATAATAATTTTAATTCCTAAAAGGTTGGGCAAAAACTCACTGATGGACTCCAAACCTTTTATTTCTACCTCTAACCCCTAAGATCCAAAAACAAAAAATTTAGAAGATTTCATTTTATGAGGGTAAGGTAACTAACATGAATTACCCATGAGAGACTTGCAATCCTCATTGTCCCTAACAACATCCAGGATTCGTTCCTTGTGAAGACTCGAGGCCAAGGGATGCTTTACTGGTGCCACTTAATTTTCTGGGGTACCTTTTTTTTTCCTCTTTTCCTTTATAACTTTTGTTCTTCTATTTGTTTGTGGAATTTTCTGCAATTCCACCCCAGTGCATGTGGTTTCTTTCGTTATGCCCACATCTTCCTCTAATTAGGGTATTTATATTCCACTTAGAGATGTCCATAGCTATGGCATGACCCACATTTGAAGGGTATGCCTTCATAATCAAGAGCTAATTGAAAACAATCTTTACCTTTCTTGATAACCAATTCCTCCATGGATCTTTTACTGGTTTCAAGACCCACCAGTATTCTTGCCACCCTGTAGTACTTAGTGTACCGAAAGGATAAATCAACTTCATAAAAAGTACCGAGGGAGTTCCCTATTTCTTCAAACACATCCTCCAACCATAACATCAATGATATTTAGACCCATGCTGGTAGAATGTCCATATGAGTCATTATGGCATCAAATTTGACCTATCATTTCTTCATAAAAATATTTTGGGAGCCCCACTTCCATCTTCTATGTAGATCCTTATTTACCTCTTCCACTGACTTGAAAACCCATACCATCCACCACTTGGCCAAGTTAATTATGCGATATTTGTATCCTACAAGAGGTTCAAATTTCAACCTCATCTAACCCTTTAAGCACTCATAGGACATCCTTTTTCCTGGGAATATCCTATAACCTCCTTCTCTTCTAATTCCAAAACATTGTTTAATCTAATTTTTGAACCCAGATTCAGACTCTACTGGCTCTAGTGTTTTTTTTTATGCATTTCCTTCTTTTTGTTTTCTATTCTCCTTCCAGCAAGGATTTCCCATGGCTTCATGCTTCCACTGTGGATGAGCCACTCATTAGGTTAAATTCCAAGTATTTTCCAATAAACCTTGTCTCTTGTCTAACAGTAGAGAGCTTTGAATAATGCTTGCAGAGGATTAAGCATCATCTCTTCGTCATAACTTCCCATAATGACTCCATCTTTGTTAAATATAGAGAAGGCTTGTCTAAGGTCATCCAGGTTAGCCCGTTAGTATGTCGTCGATGGGATAACAAGTACCACATTAATGCCCTCAAGGAGCACTCCATCTCCCCCTATCGCCCTCACCTCTGGTTGTAGATCCCTTTGTATTCCATTGGTGGTTAATCCTTGGGCCAATTCGCCTAAGGTTAACAATGTGTCCTCCTCCAACGGGAGTGACCCTTTTGACCCTCTTTGACCTAGCTTTGTTGGAATACTAGGTGGGCCAATTCTTGGGGTAACCTAGATCACTTGTCCTTCTATTGGATCAACCAAGTTATCCACTTCCTCGTCTTTCATTATCACCAAAATCTGCTCCAACTCAACATGTGTCCTTGTCACTATGATCCAAGAGATTCACTACCAAGTACCTGTGGAAAGAACTCAATTTTCACACCTTAATCATCCAACCATTATTATCACAATAATGCCAACAAATGTATCTCATCCCTGCTTGGTTTCCAATCCCTGTGTTATACCAAACATTAACATGGCCTCTCTTGACAAGCTAAGAAGACATTGGAGGTCAAAACTTGGTTGAATGACAACTCCCCATGATCTGCAAATCTAAGAAACAGAATTTGGAGGGGAAATTTGATTGTGGATCGGAGGAAAATAAAGGTGTACGAATTGAGGTTGCTCCTTTCTTATGCTAATTCTAGATATGTCGAACAATAGGAAAGAAAAACCTTAGAGAAGGTGATCTGTGAAGAGAAAATGTAGTAGTAAAAAAAAAACCCTATATAGGAAGAGAGATCACAGTAGTGGTGGAGGATGATGTCTGCTGGAAGGGATGGGATGGAAGGTGGAAAAATCCTAGTCCGAGAGGAGCACAACGCTGGAAAATGCCCAGCGAACCTGGAAATATATTGTCCAAAATGGATTTTTCATTTGCATAAGTTTGTTCTAACAATTCATTTGTTAAGGAGATGAAACATTTCATTTCTACATCAATTGCAAACAATGATTAGACTCAGGTTCTGTTCCCACCAACTCTCAACCCTCATTCTACATATTTACTCTTTCACGAAGATGAAGAAGAAGCCAAGGACACAAACACACTTTGCACTCACTCCTGCCTAAATAATTGAGAGTTTAATAATGAAAATGTCATTTTTTTTTAATTTATTATTTGAGGACAATAATATTATGTTGTATTTATGGATTTATAAATTTTTCTTTTCCATTTTACAATTTATTCTTATTATTGTCTAATATTTTAATTTTAAAAATATATATATATTATTATTAATATTATCAAATCTTTTAATAAAAAAGAGCATAGAGTTGAAATTATAGGAGACAATAATTTTATGTTATATTTATATATTTGTAAATGTTTATTTCCCATTTCCCCCATATGGGGTGTCAACAGGCTCCATGTGTAAAAGGGAGAGAGTGGCGCCTTCCAGGCCTTGGATGGCCACATGAAGCGCACCTACCGCACCCCTCTGCATTTACTTCCCCCTTGATGACTGCATTCAACATTCATTCCTCTGAGCATTGGACTCCCTGCTCCAGCATGCCAATCTCTGGGATTTCGTCTGGGCGATGGACAAAAGACTCAGCCTATCACCTATGTGCTTGTGCGACCCTCCACTTTGGTTATTTTTCTATGCTCCCGCTCCTCGGATGAACCATAATGCTTTTCCATTTCTCGTTGTGCATCCCTCTAGCTTTCAGCTCTGACTCGTTTGTTGGCTCTCTACTCCCTTGCTAGATTTATTTGCTTTTGATCCAAGTGGATATCGGTGGCCACCCACCTTTTCCAAATGGATCAAAACAGTTTTCTGGCAATTTTGGCAATTTACTATTTTTAGCAGGTTTTAACTTCCGGGGCCATTTTGAGGGTCCAAATGAAGGTTTTTCGAGATCAAGGTTCTCAATGATAGCCAAATGCATGATTGAGCCCCGAAAATGAATCTCCTCGATGATACCTTTCCAACGAGCTATCACACGCCTAAAACAGAGATCGTATGCAAAAGTTACAACCCTGGAAAGTTGATGTACTCACTTACGCAAACGGGGCCCACATGACTTTTGGCGCTTCATCTCCTAGGGTTAGGTTTTTGGATGTCTAGGGTTTTGGGCATTCCTGCTTATTGTAAAAAAGCTTTCAGAGCCTCATTGGAATCATCTTCTTGCGAATGCGAGTAGCGGTCACATCTCTTCTCAGAGATAAGCTGCCACCATTTTAGTGAGTCTTTCACTCTGTATTTTTGCAGTCTTTGTACATTTCTTTCATTAATAGAAATCGTGTATTACTGTATATATGTGTTTATGGTTGCATCTCTGATACATTTCTGTTATATTATTGAATATCTGCGATATCGCTGTGCATTTCTTTATTATATCTCTGATCTCATTTCGTGCCGAAAATAATCCAGATCAGCTTTACCAGCCTCTGTTGCACTGCCTTCCTCCTCGCTCCTGCTGGTTATGACTCGCCTTCGAGGGAAACTAAAACGAGACCCAATTTGGTATCAGAACCACGGGAGTATGGCTAACCGGCTCCTTCATGTTTTTCCTCAGCCACCAAGCTCTTCGACCTCCTCCTCCTCCCTATCATCCCCTGGTCCAGAAGCCTTCATCCATTGTCTTTGCCATGGGCATGTCGTGTGGAATGGTTCGACCATCACGGTAATTCTCTGGCTTTTTCCCTCAGCACAATTCAAGATTTGGCTTCTTCATCGCAAACTGCCATGGTCCCTCTGGCACCTCCATCTGAACTTTCATCCCCCTTGCCACCACCCTCTCCCCCTGTTGTCCCCTCGGTGGAACCCCTTGCAACCTTGGAGGACCCCCTGGCCAGCCCCATTTTTGCTCGGTCTGTGCTTCATGTTCATGTATTCTCGCTTCATGGGATATATTACACGACCTGGTCTTTGCAATTAGAAGGATGTGGACGACTTGCGCTTTCGGTTGGAGAACATGGACCATTGAGGGGACATAATTGAATCTCTACTCACAACCTTGCTTAGCTCCCTGCACGCTCCAGGTCTGGAAACTAGTGCTCGACACATTCAGCGACGATCCTTGCTCCAGGCATCCAGGTGGCGACAACGAGCGACGTCCCAAAGAACGACCACCAGCCCGACTCTCTTCTATCTGCATGAGCACAACTGTCATCTCTTATGCTCGGTTTTGTTAATTAATTTTGAATCCTGATGGTCACTCTTGGGCCTTGCATGGCGCCATGCACAGTGATTCTAGTTTGAATTTCTAGACAGTTTATTTTAGGCATGCAATATTTTATGATAGACCGGTTGAATCGGTTTCCCTACTGAGCGATTCAAACCAACCAATTTAATTTTGTTGATCATTATTTTTTATAAACCAGCTGAATTGGTTTCCCCACAGGACAATTCAAACCAAACTGGCATAACAACTTATACTGTAATTTATGTTTAGGAGAAGTAATATATATATTCTTACTTAAAAAAACAAACATGTTTCTTTTCCATTTTACAATTTATTATTATTATCTTCTAAATTTTTTTAATTAAAAAGAACAAAGAGTTGAAATTATAGGAGAGAGTAATTTTATGTTATATTTATATATTTATAAATGTTTCTTTCCCATTTTACAATTTATTATTATTATCTAATTTTTTTAATTTAAAGAAAAACAAATTGTTATTATTATTATGAAATCTTTTATTAAAAAAAAACAAAGAGTTGAACCTATTATCTTTTAATAAAAAAATATTGTTTTATTGTTATCAAAAAGCAAAGATTTGAAACTGAAACTATTGCCTTTTTAATAAAAAAATAAAAGAGTTGAATCTATTATCTTTTAATTAAAAAAACAAAAAACAATTTATTATTATTATCAAATATTTTAATAAAATAAAATAAAAACAATTTATTAAATGCTCCCGATATTTCTAATATCTTTTAAATTCGTTTTCTATTGGGACGTGGTTGGAAAAATCCACAATTGGTTGGGAATTTTTTTGGGAACTTGAGAGCTTCAACATCAAGGGAATGGGAGCTTGGAACCAGTTTCCTAAAAGAACTTTAAATTAGAATTATATTAAATTAAAATGTAAATATATTTATTCCATTATTACAAATACATAATTTGTTACATATATTTTCATTATCCTTCAATTTTATTGAAATAAGATTTAAAATGTATCAATATCTCTATACATTGTAATTTAAAATATTTTTTGTATTTTTTAAATATATATTATTGTCACTCCCAACTTCAAGTTTCCTATAAATTTGAGGGAAACTTCTAGTAGTTCCAGACACTAGTATCCACTTTCCCAACATTTTCAAGTTTAGGAAACTGGTGCAACATAGATTTATTATTATTATCAAATCTTTTAATTAAAAATAAATTAAAAAAATTAAAACTATTATTTTTCAATAAAAAAATTAAAATATTAAAATATTATCTTTTAATAGAAAACTCAAAGAGTTGAAACTATTATTTTTTAATAGAAAAAACAAAAAGCAAAAAACAATTTATTATTTTTATCAAATCTTTTTAATTAAAAAATTAAAAAAACAAAAAGCAAAAAAACAATTGAAAATATTATCTTTTAATAGAAAAAAAACAAAGAGTTAAAATTATT
>ML833738.1:50891-65933 GCA_009831015.1 Picea engelmannii
TAGTGTATTGAGATTATTTTTATTCTAGTCAATAAGATTTTCTGTTCACATCATTATTTCTGGGACCTTTATCTTTAAAATAGATTTTTTTTCTTTGGCAATATTGTGTACCAGAGAATGGATATCATTTGAAGTTAGGTTCTATTACTGCTTTTGTCTGTCTTTTTTCATCCTATCCAAATAATTTTGCACAATTCGATAAATCCAGGAAGTGTCAAGTTATAAAATAAAAGTCATGAATTGTCACCAGAAAACCTGCCTATCAGCTTGCGTTGATATTTCCCAGGAAATTAATTAGTTGTCTGAATAGAGAGCCTGAAATCTTGCCAGGAAGGCCACACAGTTTTTTTCTGTTAATCTCAACTCTGCTGAGTGGTTTTTACTCTACTTAATAAAAATGGTGCAGTTAGTAAACTCTAGAGGCTTGGTCTTCAAAATCTGATTCCCCTGTTACAAATTAAAGTAGATTATCACCAAAGCATGAAGCATAAATCATGATGCTTCCTTATTAAAGAGATTCATAAACCCCGAGCATAGCTCTTAAGCTCTACATCCATTTCGAGACGATCCAATATCCATTCCCCCCAAGCCAGCCCACCAACCCATCCCAATTAGCCAGCTAACAAGCTAGCTTGATATTCCCACCAGTAAGCCCAGCTAAGCCATATTATTTAAAAATGTTCCCACCAGCCAGGCACAGCAAGCCAGCCGGGCACAAGGGAGGAAGTCTGCCTCATCTGACATCGGAAGTGAGTGAGCCAAGTTTGTTTTCCTCTAGCCGCATCTACAATTAAGTCTGACTTTCTTGTGTTAGGGTCTACTAAGGCAAGGCATCTAATTGACTTGGCTTGAGTGTGTCGCCCCGCGTCTCCGTATGTATTTCTTATTAATTTAGTAGGACGGACTCCCTTTCATATGGGATTTTTTTTATACACATTCATACTATTTAATAACTACTAGCTTTAATGAGCATACTTGCAAACAGGAGGTGGGTAAGCAGCACGGTCAAAGTAGAGCGCTGGCAACTTTGGATGTAGCGCAATTCCCACCTTGAACCCTGAGCTAAGAAAATGACAGAATGGTAATCACTATCAATGCAGTGGGTATTTATGGCATTTATGAAAGTGCAGTCAAAGCAGAGTGGTAGCAGTTGGAAGAACTGGCATGGGAAGAAATGAAGGCAGCAATAACACTTCAAACCTATCAGCCAATAAGATTGTAACAAATTTATAATTTTTTTATTAAAAAAAATATGTATATAAACTCCCTAAGTTAAACATTAGAATTTTTTCAAAAAATTGAAAGTCAACCCTCAACTAATGTGAAGTCAGCGATAAACTCATCGCTATAGTCCCTGCCCTTGGCCTTCCGTAGGGACTAATAAGGAGTGATAAAGTCGGTGCGTCCACCAAGAGATCTATTGCTGGAAGGCAATCATTTGGACTACAAACGCCGCATGATCCTAACCTTACTGGTATGATATTGGCCTTTTCATCCAAATCTCAGTACGATCGCGTCTGAACAACAAACAATCGAGTCGGTGGTGGACGTAGCAAGGACGTTTATTAAACAAACATACATGGTGAAGGACATTTATTAAACAACAAACATACAGGGTGAAGGCAGGTTATATATGAGTTTGAGTAATTATTGTATTTAATCAGTTAACAACAAATCTAAAAATACGACGACTCCTTGGAGATCCGAACTCTCGCAGGGGAACACTCCAACAATACGATGACGCCTTGGAGATTCGAACTCTCGCGGGTCGACACTCCAGCAATACGAGGACGCCGCCTTGGAGATTCGAAATCTCGCGGGGAGACTCCACGTATTTACCTGGCATATATATATATATATATATATATATATATATATAAAATCGCACCCCCTTCCTAAATACAGTTAAACTCGAAAATTATTGTAAAAAGTAAACGACGTTAATGTTAATGATTCCTCGTCGACAGCCCCTTTTCTGGACAAATTCGGCACCAACTTTGAATCAAATTGTTAATGTTTCTTCTTAATATAAATTTATGTTATGGTGATGATATCTTTTAACTTCGTTCAAATTAGTGTGTTGGAGGATTTAAACCAGCAGCTTATGATTGAACCTCCAACTCTGAAGCGAAGGAACAAGTTTATTCACACATCCACACAATTATAAATAAAGAATAAAATAAATTTATGCCAAGTGGTATCTAAGTAGGAGGCGTTTTAGGTAGTTTCTGACTTTGAAGACTGCCAAAAGGCCCCTAGACCCTAGACGTGATGGTTAATTTTTTTTAAAACACTATATTTTATGTTTAATAAATTAGTGTGAATATTTCATTAATTCATCATGACAAAGATCACAAGTGCACACACCGTGTGTAAAATTTAAGTTTGTAAATATTACAAACTTAGCACTCAAAATATTTGAATATTTTGAAAATGAAATAAAATTGAAACATATACCACATTATTCACCTAATGAATATAAAAGATATCTTGGGAAATTCAATATGGAAAAATCTAGCTTATATGTAAAGATTATGACTTGTTCTTTCTTTCTTGGATATGCAATGTAAATATAAAGAAAGGTAAGCCATTGACATTGTGGTCTATATCATTGTTACAAGGTCTTCTACTTCCTTTGTTTTGCTTACAATATCCCACTAATTTGCTTTCTTCAACTATGGAATAGTAACCAATACAAAAGGAATGAAACCTCTCTCTTTCCTAGCAACCCAATATTGAACATGTTGTGATAGTCCTCTAGGGTTAGGGTTAGGGTTTTTGCATGCCTCAACTCCTAATTAAGGTTAAGGTAAATTGGAGCCTTTAGAATCTTCTTGAAAGTCCACATGTGTGAGTAATGGGAGGTGACATGGCATCCACTCAATATCATGGTGGTGAAAATAATATGTCAACTTGGAAGAGGCACAACTTCCTCATACAAATTTCAATTCAGGTTATATTTGCACCATTGGAAACCTCTCGATGTGTAGAATAATATCGAAAGACTATGGATTTTCTCTACAAATCTTTGACTTCATAAATGACCATTTAATGCCCTAAATAGGCTCCTTAAGTTTCATGACCACAAATCACCAAAACAGGGCATGGCCCTAAAATGGGCTCTACAAGTTAAAAATTCCAATTTTCCACTTAGAAACTACCAAAATAGAAGATCAATTAAATAGTTATCCATTTTGGATCATATTATTTTGCAACATTTGAGGAGATGACACTATCCTTCAACATTCCTTCGTCATAAACATATTGTTTTGCAACATCATAGGAGATACACTATTCTTCAAGCCTCGAATGTTATCTTCAACACTCTCATTCAGAAGGAAAAACAAGTTATCTCACCAAATAAATTTAGACCCATTGCTCTATGTAACACAATATACAAATTAAACAATGTTTAAGGCAATGGCCAATGGACTTGATAAAATTCTTCTCGGTATTAATCTTCAAAGAGAAAGGAGGGTTCATTAAAGGAAGACAAATTGAATTAATGGGATTATCATAACTTGGAAAACCATCCATACTTTGCAAAATCATAAAAGGTCGGGGATGATGATCAAACCAAATATGTAGAAATCATATGATAGGTCAAGTCGGGTCGTCATTAGGCATCTACAAGAGGCCTCTGAAGTTGATGTGTCCATAGCTATATCTCAATAGAATTCTTCTCAATTATGCTAAATCATAATGCAACAATAACTTTCCAATTTCAGAGTTAATCACATAGGATGATGCCCTCTCATCATATCTATCCACTCTTATGTAGTTGGGAAATTGCATAGTACACTTCAAGATATATCTAGTTTATAATCAACTCTACCTACCCTAAAATGCAATGTGATTGAGAGCTTGTTGTTGCACGTGCAGTTGAATTTTCTCTGATAACATAAGATCTAGTAAATAGATTGTATTCTCTATTTTTTGTATCTTTATGAAACCACAACCATAATCATCCAACACATGACTTGAGCATACAAAACCTTTCTACGATAAACTATAGTCCAAGGGGCATCACATTACTTTAACAAAATGTTTCTCATAATGTGGCTTTGACCATCCCTTTAGCTAATATCAACAACTTAATCAATTCTATTACTGAACAATGATATAAGCCAACAAAATGTCTTTTGTAATGTGGCATTGACCATCCCTTTAGTTAATATCAACAACTTAATTAATCATATTATTGAACAATGATATAAGATAACATTAGTTAACATTAATCATCATTAATAAACATAAATCAACATTAGTTCATTTAATTTAATCAACACTAGTGAATTTCACATACATTACAATAACAAATTTTGTCAATATTAAAACAACAGTAATGATTAGTCAATACAATTAACTTAAATAACATTAGTCAACATAATTAAACATTATGTGACATTAATTTACAATTAATCAATACCAAACATTTCAATTAACCAACACACATACATTTAGTCAACATTAATTAATAATAATCATTTAAAATCAATATTAATGAATAATGTTAATAAATCATATTCAATATTAATATTAGTTAATATTAATTATCTTAATCAAACACAATCTTAAAACTCAATATATTTTTTTCTTCGTCAAACATCGTAATACCACATATAATCATATCTTATTCTTAGTTAATATTAATTATATGTAATATAATTATCTTTTATTCCTTTGAAGTTCACAATATATAATCATATCTTATTCTTAGTTAATATTAATTATATGTAATATAATTATCTTTTATTCCTTTGAAGTTCACAATGCTAATAGTTGTCTTAATCAATATTATTGAAGCACAAGTTGTCCTAATCAATATTATTGAAGCACAATCTTAAAAGTAATATATTTTTTTCTTCTTTATTAAACATTATAATGTTACATACATTCCTATTTATTCTATGTATTCTTTATGAATTAAATGTGATATAGTTATCTTATATTGTGTTGATTATATTGTGTTGAGGTCACAATGTTATGTAGTTCTATTTTCTTATGAAATGTCTTAATATGACATAATAAGTTGTTTTTCTTTTATAGTATGAGGAAATTTCTAATTAATTTTAAATATTTTTTAATTGAATTTAATAATTTTATTAATTTAAATTATTAACTTAACTTTTTCAAATATCACATTATTAAGAAATTCCTAATTAATTATAAATAAATTGTATTAAATCTAATTTTCTTATTTTTTTTATTGAATCTAATAATTTTATTAATTTAAATTATTATCTTAGCCTTTTCCAAATATCATATTATTAAAAATTTCCTAATTAATTATAAATAAATTTTATTAAATCTAATTCGGTTAATCTAAACTAACATCATTATTATTAGCTAAATTAATATTTTATATTCTTATTAGTTATATTAATATTTCATATGAATATCAATCTTGTTAACTCAATCAATTTATAATATAAAGTTTCATACCCATAAAAATTAGAACCTTTTATGTGTACAAACACATAAAATAATAAAAAGATGTTTAATATAGCTTTATCATGTTCTTAGGCATGAATTATCAAACACATTTCAGAGTAAGTTTGATAATATATATATTTCTTTCTTTGAAATTCAAAGGTTAGCTTAAGCGGTCATGAGACATAAATAAGATATCTCCCTTGAAGTTGGGGAGTCATGGGTTCAACTCTCTTAATCCCTTTGGGGTTAGGTTTTGTAATCAAGGTAGATGGTTTACCTTGTTCACCATCCATGGATCATGGGGAAGTACTAAGAGGGTTTTGCATCGAGGTTTTCCTTGAAAGAAAAATAAATTTCTCTCTTTGTCATACTTTATCATCTTAGAGCCTCGGGTTTTGAGGCTTAAATACTAACATTTATAATTTCAATTTCAATTCTTCTTTCTAGGAGCTTCAAATGACATTTAACCTAGATGAGACTTTTGAATTAAAAAAAATTGTGGTCCAACGTGGAATTGATGTTTCCTCAGATGTTATACACATAAGCGATGGCATCAAGCATATGTTCAAAAACTAAGATCCTAGTCGGTGATCAAAATTGAACCCTTTCTGTCCTTTTCAGGGGGTTCAAACTCATTCCACAAGGGTAATTCAAAAAACAATCACTTCTCATTTATGAAGGACGAACAATATTATAAATTTTCAAAAGAAGGGTCACATTTTCATTGATCATTCTTGCTTAAATAAGATTTACAAAATATAATTCCAAATAAAAAATTCAATATGAGATCCTAAACAAAGGGATCTCATCCTAATTCTGAAGTAGAAAATCAGGATCAAATCTCCAAGTCGAATTGATGAAGGTGGCACTTCTGTTGAATGCACGTTTTTTTAGAAAAACGAATTCTGAAAAATATGGAAAAATCACTCTTAAAGTGACACATGTAGCTCCCAAACGGTTCACTCTTTTGGAAAATGGACTTTCAGTCCTAATTTGGCCCGTTCCAGAAAAAACCCATGTTTTAGTTTCTTGATATTCAATCCCATTTATTTGGAAACAGTGTCATAAGATGAACACAAAAATAGTCACCTACAGAATTTTCTGCATTTTTTTACTAAATATTGACCAAATGGTGCTCTTGATCTCCTTGATATCTTTGGATATTTGATGAGTTGAATAAGTGTAAATGATGATTAGGATAGCCAATGAAGTCATTCCACCCATTTACCATCATGGAATTCCAATTTTTTGCCAATGACAAAAATTAGTGCTAACACCATCAATGTCCCAACTTTTGGTTGCTCAATGAACATTGTACCTTTTGTATTATATGAGAATGGTGAATCCTTGTCAAGATTTAGGTTTTCCTTTGGTATATAAACACCAAAATAGCCTCTATTCTCTTTGCCTCACATATATTCCATGATACGGTATACCCTTCTAGAACATTAAATCAATTACATATCTCACACCCAAATAATCCTACCATTGTATTGGCATATGCACCATTTAAATTGACACTTAATGAAAGCTTCCTGAAGAATATTGGACACTTTATCTTTTGAAATCCCCACTTGAATTCATGTGTTATGAGCATTATCAATCCTTGTCGATACTAGAATTAGCATCGCATATAATGTCCCTTAATGTGTTTAGATCCCACACTCGCCAAAATGTCATTTTCTTGGATATATTTGTCTTTTCTCTTGGCTCTCTATAACACCAAAATAGTTAGTCATGGTTTATAGGTGCAAATTGTAATGGCATTGGAAACTTATCAGGAAGTTTAATTGCAAATATGTGGCCCAGTGACAATTAAGAAGAGCAAACAGTAGACATCAAGCAAACAAATGGAAATTGGTTCCTCTCTCTTTCCTGATGTTCACATATGTCATCTCTCACAAGTCACCTAACATGTTGATTCACAGTTATTTCATTGCATTGGTAATGATATGTGTCTGACTGTTATAGGTCATGACATGGTTATATCATTGGTATCTAATATTTTATTATTATTTGAGCATATTTATTGGCCTCTCAACCACTTAATATGTAGTTGATGGAATCCTCATTATTGCAATAGATATTTAATGGGAACAAAATGCATAATTAATACTTGAATGTAAATCTCTCACGATCCATTGAACTTGTAAAGGTTTGGTTAAGCTCATCATAAAGATAATGCTTGAAGTTTTTCTTTGTTTCACACAAAACAACATGTTAGTCATTTTGTTTGGGATAAAAAAGTATATTAAGCTCAGTGAAATTTTCTAAATTATATGTTCTTGATTAATTTTAGATATGAACATGCACTAGATGGACTTTGTCAACAACACAAAACCTGAAATTGGGATTACAACAATGAAAATTGTGATTTTGTTTATTAATTTTTCTGCTTCACCATATCCTCACACCTTTGTTCTCTATAATGATCACACTCATTCACTTTCCTCTTGTCATTTATAGCAACATGGACATCAATGTAACAATAATCTACCTGTCAAATATTTTGAGAATGCCCCATAACTCTCTTTTCCTTTGCCTCATCCCAATCCCAAAATCAATCAAATGTATTCTATGCAACCTTAATGCTTGGAGCAAAATTTTTTATGCTTGGGTGGGATTCTTAAAAAGCCTACGGAGAAAGTAACATAAGTCTTCTCATCATCAGATCTATGCATTGGGGAGTATGATCTAACATCCACTATAACATGCATTTTTGCATTGTTTGAAAGACAAGGTGATCAATCAATATCCTCAATAAGAGTAACATACGTGGTGGTCTTGATGAGTAATTTCTTTTAACTTTGTGTTTGTATAGATCTTAAGAAGTGATCTGAAATGGATCTGAACCGACGAATGGGTGTAATACTCGGTACCTACGATGCAATTCGACAATTAACGAAGGTTAGCAAACATTGTAAACCAAAGCAAATGTAAATGTTGAATGAGACAAAATGAAATGAGAAGGAAAAAGGTGATGATTAAAATTTTAAAAGAAAAATGAATAGGAGAGAAGGCTAAGGAATGAGAAGTGAAGGGCCATGGTTGTTGGCCCTCCCTTACCCCCCATCTCTCCCTATTTCTTCCTTCACTCTCATTCTTAATGGGTCTTTTGGCCAAGGAGAGGAGAATCAACAGAGAGCCATGAAAGAATTGTAACCAAAGATTACCAAAATGAAACATGGAGCCCCCATTCAAAGTATGTTTTTTTCCATTTTGGTTTCAAGGGTAAATATGGTGTCCATTGTGCCTTGAATTGATTTGAGACTTCTATATGAATGTGATCTGTGTATTCATGTTTTAGTTATGGTTTTAATGTCTGTCGATGAATAGTGAGAACGTAAATGAGAGGGATATGTGAATAAACTTGTGGATTTAATTATTAATGGTTTTCCTTGTCTAATAGAGAGTATAACAACTCTATTGCTACCACCGTAGGGTGCATTTCCAAGCCCAGAGATCAACGTTTCTCATCTCAAAGTTGTTGCACCTCTATAGCAGTTTATAATTAGGTTCAATTTTGGTTGTTGGGTGAATTTCTATTTCTTACAAGCTTGAACCCCCACAATTAGTGATCCCACTTGCCTCATTGATTTTCTCCTTGCTTGGGTCGAATTCTTACATGCTTGGGAATTTTTAGACATTGTTGGGCAGATTTATTCTTGCTTGGGTCGAATTCTTGCATGTCTAAGCAGTTTTAGACATTATTGGGTGGATTTCTCCTTTTCTAGGTTGAATTCTTACACGTCTGGGTGTTTTTAGACATTGGTGGGTGGATTTCTCCTTGCTTGGGATAAATTCTTACATGCATGGGCATTTTTAGACATTTTTGGGTGGATGTCACACTTCCCCGAGTCAGTTGGATTTGTTGGGGTGAATTCTTTCCTCCATGGACTCTCACTCAATTGTTGAGCATTTAAATTATGTGTTGGGTCAATTTTTTTAAATGTTGAATCAAATAATTTATTGATGGGTCGAATTATTATTTGTTGGGTGATTATTTTGGATGCATTGGACTATGAGTTGAGTGGAAATCCCAATGAGTGGAAACCATAAACTAAACCACCATTCCTCATCCCAATAGCTTTGGCATATTATGGTTAAATTCATTGGGTTGCTCATGGTTCAAATCTTGCGGCATTATTTGGAATTGTCATTCCTCGTGCTCTTATAAAGTCACCTCACATGTGCTTTCATTATTTGTGTTTCAGTTCAAATTTGAGTTGGTTATAAGAAGATATTTTATATTTCCATTTCCTTTTGGATGAGTCAAGAATCCATTAAAGACCACTACACATAGTAGACTAATCATTCCATTAGTCTCCACAACATACACCTACAAATTGCATATTCACAACGCTAAGTTTTACACACTAGAGAGTAGGATATACATAGGGTTGGAAGTTGTTGTGGTCAAACAATGGTGGCATCCAAACAAGGGTTGGATGTAGTCATTTAAACTCAGAGAGAGGAAGCAACTTAGTAATTGTCTTGACACTACAAAAACAAGTTTTGAAGGCAACAAATATTCTATTAGCGTGTGCATGTTCAAGGATATAGCATAGAGAGATTTGCAGTGGTTGTCGCATATAAGTTTCACCCAAGAGAAGGCCTTGTATCCATTAAAAAAGTAGGGGCTACATTGAGAACACATAACTCAAATAGCATATGGATCTAGTCACTAGCTTTAGAATATTTGTAGAGCATTGTTGTTATCGATTAGATTGCTATTGTGTTGTCATCTAGGTCATTGTGTCATTTTAAGATTGTTAGCAGGGTATTGTTTCTGGCTTTAGCTTGGCCATTAGCTTGAGGGTAATATAGGATGGATAACTTCTATGTGATATTATATTTGGCAAGAAGTTTGGTTACTGAAACGTATTTCAACTATGTCTTGTTGTCAGTTACTACGGTATGATAAACTCCATATCTACAAATTATATGGCTGAGAATTAATTTGTAGATCACATGGCCAATAATGTTTACAAGCGACATAACTTCTACCCGCTTAGTAAAATAATAAATAAATATGATTATAAACTCAAGTGTTCATCGAATGATGGAGGGTGGATGGAATCGATGAGATCTAATATCCAAATGGAAGAAGGCCAAAGAGATTCAATGAGAATTAGATCTCTAGATCAAAGATGGGTAAGTTGATCATGGAATTGGTAAATAACACATCTCTTGGTGAAGTATTTAATATTATGTTACATGAAGGAGCTAAACAATCATTCAGAGAAGAGGTTGCATAGAGAATAGGCCTTGCAACCATCAGAAGAATAAATATTCTTGTAGAAGGAAAGAGGAACAGAGGCCAAGTGGCCTTTTTGTAGATGGATCACTAGTACAAACTTTAGAACAGAGCTCATAAAAAATCTGCAGAGGTTCTATGTTGGTGAATCGATTGGGATATAAGTCCCTTGTTTACAGATCATATGGTATCAGAGTAGTTGTATCCTTGACCATGACATTGTTACCAAAACTTTGAAGAGAACATTGTATACCTCAACATGGGTAAAGAAAGTAGAGAAAAGTTCGAAGACTTAAGGCCAACAATGCTCAACTTCGAGAAGAGAACGAGAAATTGGAGGAGCAAGTCCAAATGTTCAACAAGAGGATGGTAGAAATGGAGAAGCACCTTGATACCTCTACCAAAATGTTGTCATTTCTAAAGAAGAAGTTTGAAGAACGTTAAGAATCCCTCGTCCCGGTTATGGAAGATTGGGACAAGCATAGAGTGTAGCTTGTACACTTGAGAGAGAAGGTCATTCAATTGGATAGCTAGAAAGAAGATAGGCTCACTCAAATGATGGCACAGTTGCAAGAAGAGTTGGTTGAGAAGGAGAAGGCATTGGCAAAGCTCCAAGCAACTTTCCAAGAGCACCAAGAATCAAGGCCACTTTCCATTGCCACTATTCTAGTCGTCACCATGACTGAGACCACTATGGTAAGTTCACCTTCCATATGCATTTCTCAAGTGTAGCGTGGTGACTTTGAAAATCATATCAGAGGCATTGGTTCCAAACTCCTAAGGAAAAAGGGATATGATGGAAAAGGTGTTGTGCCCGTTTCGTCACTTGGGTGAGCAAAACAATGGCACTTGCATGCCTAGTTGGGCCTGCTAGACAAGACAGAAGTTCGTGAGTGGGTTAAACAAGCCAAACACATGTAATAAACAAATAAACAAACTAAAACAACCAAGGAAAATAAAAACTAGAATGCATAAGAAACTTAGAACCATAAACAATCAACCAATGACCAAGATTATGCCACCAATGGATAACTATATTAGTTGGAAAAACACCATAGATAAAAATGAGGACTTATGAGTCCCCTCTTCCTCCTTTTGAGGGATCTTGAGTTCCCTAATGGAGAGCTCCTCTTACAATGGAAGAAAAATGGAAAATGTTGAAGAAAATCAATGCTTATTCCCTCAAGAGGTGAGTGGAATGGCCTATTGCAATGATGATTGAATACTCCAAGGAGAAAAGAGGATTCTCAAGGGAGGATTGAGGCAGCATAAAAATACTATGAAGATCTTGGTTTCTTAGTGAACACATGGCTTCCATTTATAGCGTTTCTTCAAGTAAAAATTCAACTGGTTCTTGGTGTGAACAAGGGGCCTTCTAGGGCACCCTTTGGTCCTTGACCAACCCCCCATTTGGATTTAGCTCAAATATGGAGGGCAAATCAAGTTGGGAGTTGGTCCATAAGTGGTTGGGGGGGCGAAAAGAACCATAAATGTGTCGTTCACAGGAGTGTGCAACTTTTCTCGTACACAGTCGCGCATTTGGCGCATTGTGCACTCTATGGGATTTGTTGGTCCGTACATTGTGCACGCGTTTCCTTTAGTGAGTTTGTGCATGTCAATTTTTGCCCAATTGTATAGTTTTTGCCTTTTGAAATGCATTTTGGTGTTGCAGATGTACTAATTGTTGTTGGCATTGTTGTATTTTTGTAACCATTTGTGTGCAATGTTGCGTATGAAATTTCAGTGATAACAGATGCCCCCTGATGTGTGAGGTTAGGAGAATATGTATAGTCGAAATACATCAATGTATCTTCTACTGAGAGTGCCATTGTAATGAAGAGTGCTGAGAGGAATTGCAAGAGCGATCTGTCGGAGGGTGAGGGGAAACTGTGGGACCCAAACCTTTATCTAGGGAGAAAAAACAAAATATGTATACAAACAAGGCAGGCATGCCCCATGCTAGTGTCATCTAACTAAAAATGTAAGACAGTAACTGAAGATGTATGTTGATGTAGATAATTGTAGCGCCCTTTGAGGCGGTTGATAACGGCAGATGACAATTATGAATGGTGAGCATACTCTGAAATGAGGCAAGGACGTCTGTAAGAAGTGTCGATGACTCATAGGCATTGATGACCTGACAAATTCTGAGGTATTCGGCTAGTATAAAACAACTGCAATAGTCGCATGGTAAGACCCACCGTAACATGAGATTTTTCTAAAGTCAAATCTTATGGGGGTCAATGGAATCAAAGAGCAATGATGATTCTCTCTGTGTCGTCTGAGGCTCCACATTGTGAAGGTAATGAGAGCCAAGATACTTCTGCCCTTCTGGGAACTGTGTTGATGTCAATAAAAAGGGAGACGCGACTCCAAGAAGCAAAGGGATTCGTGAAATCCACGGAAATGAGATCAGGGACTGATAGGGAACATGAAGGAAGTCAAGATGCGGTGAGACACAAGACTGCCCTTGGTTGGGGTATGTTTGAAGGATGATTGGCAGCAACCGTAAAATTGTATCTAATGTCAGGGGGACGACTAGATACGGGGTTAAATTGTGCCAGAGGCATGACAAAGTAGACAAACTCAGAGATCAAGGGTACATGGACTTTGGGATACTCGGGGTTCGTGAATGATGTCGGAATGAAAAAAGGAGAGTGGATGCCCCAACCAAGGGTGACATGGGTTGCGTTGTCGGGAAAAAGAAGGTCATCATGGGTGATGACAAAAAACTAAGTAAATGTTGGACACAAAGGCTTTTTACAATTACCAAATAAATAAGGAATAATTTGGGATGAGTGTACAGATATAGAAACAGGTGCCCAAGTGCACGATGGCTTGGCATGTGAGGGAACAAGTTGCGAAGAGAAATGGTGGAGGGTGGGGGCCCATGGGTGGGTTTTTGTATGAGGTAAATGAATGGAGGGAAGTCTGCAGATGGGAAAACTGATGGTGTATGAGATGGAGGGATAATGATATTGCGGAGGTGCAGTCAATAGAGCCAATATGAGATAACCTGGGATCCCTTGGGAAAGCTAGCTATATGATGAGAATAAGTATGTGTATTGTTCTCGGAAGTGTAGAAGACTATCGGGACTCCCATCCCTAGGGGGTGAAAGCAGCATGAGTGTCAAATTTCTAAAGGGAACTATGAATTGGACAACTCATGTGGGGGAGAGTGCTACTGGGTGACAGTACCAAAATGCAGCAGAGGTGACGGTACTGTAAAGACAGATGTAAGGACCCTAAAAGTGAATGTCGGAGGGTGTGACTGGGAGATGCAATTGATTTTCAGAGGGAATAATTACATGCCAGTGTCGAACATATACCTGAAGGGGCTGCATCGTTTGTGATGACCAAGTACCTGCACACATTAAAAATTGAACACCCAACGTGAACAATATCTGATCATAAAGAGCATATAATAGCTATTTGATAATTTTGAACATGAGCATGCGTACATGGATGTGATGTGAGAAAAATGCTCCCTCGGGGCCAAGTTCATATGGTGACCCGAGGAACATGATTGTGTAGATGGCGGGACCATCATCCCGTGGCTAAAGACAGATCGGGAAATAGAGGCTTTGGGCTCTTGTAACTGAGTGTGGAAGTTTGGAAAAAAGGACTATATATGGATGGTGGGCCCACAATGCCACCTTATTCGTACCCTTTGTTATAGTGATTTGACGAGAGCAATTGGAGGAGTTTTGGAGATTATGGGAGCTCGAGTCGACCGATCTGAGAGTTGCGAGAGTCAGGTTAGTGGTCCCATCCTCCTGTATAGCATGAATTTTCTAGATATAAGTTAGGGGTCGTACAAATGGTCGTACAAGGGTAGGTTTATAGGTGGGCCCACTAATGCGCAGAAGAAGGAAGAATACTCGCGCTCAGATGTGCGGGTATAAGTATGTTTCTCGCGCATAATGTGCAGTTGTGCTAGATACAACCGTGCATAGGGGCGTGGGGGAGGGAAATACAGGCGCGCATGAGATGTGCACCTGTTTAAGATGATAGTTGCACACTGTGCAGAGTTGTTTCTCAGACAGATGTGCATCGATGCGCAGTAGTGTAGAGTACAGGTGTGCATGTGTGTGTGCATGTCGGGGTGACAGTTGTGCATTGATGCGCAATTGTTTCGCAAACAACTATGCATTAGTGCACATCTGTGCAAAGAACAGGCGCGCACCTGTGTGGGTGAAAGTCGCGCACTAGAGGCGAAGCTAAGGGTGTTTGAAATTTTGAATTTTTTTATGTTTTTGATGAATGATGAGTGTTGACCAAGTGTTTTTGTGTGGATGTAGTTGATCATATTGTGGCAGGAGAGCACTCTGCCAGTCCATTGGAGGGAG
>ML833739.1:17977-43271 GCA_009831015.1 Picea engelmannii
TATATACCAAGGAGACATTTTCATTTTGAATCATCTTGTACTTGAACATTTAAGTGGGGTAAAAGGAGGTTTCCCCCTCGAAGAGGATTATTATCTGAAATTATCTCTTTTTCAAGGCGTTGAGTACTTATCCTGAGGTTTTTATATGCTATATTGATTTTTGGTTCTTAACAATCCGCGGTGTGAATTCCTCCTTTATCCTGGGGTGGTTAGTGCCATGCTAACCATAGTCTAGATCTAACGGTTATGGGAGGTCTCGAATAGTCCCTATATCTACGGTCCCTGTCACTTCGCAACTCCGATCTTTGAAGGTTTCAGCATGATGGCCGCTTCGTTCTCCCAAAGTAGGAATTTACTGAAGTACCATATGCTGGTCCCTCCAATGGATGATCAAATGATTAAAAGGGTTCTTGATGAACTCCCCAAATCCATGGTTCTCCTTACTTTGCAACTTCGACGTTCATGGAGTTTGATGTTGTAACATCTATGTTCTCTCGTAGTAGGACTTTGCTGAAGTTACCTCAGCGTGGATCCAATGGTCAAGGGGTGTCCCGAATAGCCTCAAATCGACGATTTACGTTACTTCATGATGGGTAAATGGATCAAGGTTTAGCGGTGGGGCAAGTCTATTTATCCCAGTTGGGGAAACCGCTAGGCATTGGTTAACCTTGTGGATAACTGTAACCATCAGTTGCCTTCAGTCGGTTTATAAATGGTAAGGTCAAAACACTCTGGAACTACAAACTCCTGGAGTTCCGAAGCCAAAATACTTATCTCCTTATAGGCCCAACATAGGGTTCCTGGACCTTGATCACATGGGTCCTTCAAAAACTCTTGTGGGCTACGTGCTAATCTCTTAGTTGTAAATTGGTTAAGGAAACAGGCATGTGCCCTTGGTCACACAGATGAAAGGTATGAAGGAGGCACCCTCCCTCCATAGGGTTTGAACTTAGTATTCCTATGAAGGTGGATTTTAGAGGTCTATAGGACTTAAACATTCCAGTAAATCCTACCCCGGCCCTCTTGCATACTTACACCCCACAACTCTCTAACTGCTAAGCAAAGGCAAGAAAACGACCATTCAAAAGCATGATTTAATAGAGAGATAATACATATATCTACCATAATTATTCAACACAGAACTCAGTCATAGACATACAAATATACTCAATCATCATTTCCAGTTCAATACCCAATGTGTGAAAATAATTATCATAAACATAAAATCATGATGCGACTGTTGAAAGGGGTGTCTGTTTCCACCCAACCATAGGCACAACCACTCTTGAACGGATTTACCGTTGGCCACTCCCGATATAGACCACAATTCTCTGAGAGAGACTCTTTCTTCTTACTCAGCAACAGTCGGGGACGAAGTTTACTCTCCTCCTCCCACAGGATCTTGGCCACTGGTTTTCTCTGTACCAAGAAGGAGGTCTTCACGAGTACTTTCATAGTCACTCTTCATCCTCATTTATCATCTTGTAATTAGAACCCTATCAGCCACTTCCTATGCCTAGAACAAGTGTATTTCTCCCTTCTTCCTTGAACCAGAGAGTCAGAATCACTCTTTTCTCTTATCGAGATTAGTCTCTCAACTCTTCTTCTTCACAAAAATCTGTCTCTACCCACAAATTACTTATTTTCTTTCCTTCCTCAACAAGGTTGTGTGGGTATGAATCCACTGCTCGTGGTCAAGTCTGGAAGTCTTGAAAATGGATACTCTTCCCCATATCCTCAATAACTCTTAAGGAGGACTCTTCCAGCTACCAATCTGACTGGTAATTCATTTTTGGATCAGAGGAATGTTCTGCATCCGAGCCATTAAATCCAATAAGGTACTGGTTTGATGGGGGGTCATCTCAGCCATTTTCGGTTCCCCTCACCATATATCTCATAGAATCCATGGTCTATATTGGAAAACCCCCCCTTCAGCAGTTATGCAACACTTATCCATTTTTTATTAATAACAAGAAAATACATACATTGACATTTTATACAAAAAGGTTCATCAAATCCAACATTCACACATATTTAGTCTTCCATAGTGTCTTGGTCAGTTCATAGTTATATTTACAAACTGGGGGAAACAGGGCTATTACAGTCGTCCATGGTGGCCCATTGAAGAGGGATAATTTCAATAAAGTTTGATCTAGGAGGTGGAACTTGCACCATAGGTGATGCGAAAGTTCCAGTTAGTGGAGGGTTATAAGCCGGAACATATTCTTCAGCTCCGAGATCTTAAATAGTTACAACCTTCCGTTCTGAAGTGATAATGTCTGAGGGATTCATAACTATATCTCCCATGGACCAGTCAATACAAAAGCACCAGATTGATCAAGACGATGCCTGATTGGAGGCGGGGGAGAATTGTTTCTAACTTCCTCTTCTGGGGGAAGACCTTGAATTTTCCTTGATCTACAAGGTAGTTGGTCAACCAATTTGAGTTTTCAACTCTTGGAAAATAAATTTATTTAAAATACATAAAATTATATTTAAAACTTATTTAAATAATTTAATAATTAATTAGTGGAGTGTTTTTTAATATTTATTTTTAAATTATTTAAATCACATAAAATTATATTTAAAATTTATTTAAATAATTTAACTATATCATAATAATTAGTGGAGTTTTTTTTAATAGAATAGTACTTCATTCAACAAAGTCATACCCTCAAGTCTCTTAATGTTATTTCATTTTCACTTTTCTTGAATTCAAAATTATCCAACTTCCATGTTGTGTTCTCTATCTATTGTTATTAACTAGAAATTTGAGGATAACCAAAATTTAACATTGTGAAAGGAAAATTTGAAGACCTTAGTGAAGAGGTACAGAGATTGTAGATGAGCATAGAGGCTAGGCCTGTTAGGAAGCCTTCACCCATAGGCTATTGATAGGGGTTGGTTTCTTGAGAGTGAAGTTATATTCTTCAAAATTATTCCCAAAAGGAATTCAAGAGTGTGGTATTTGAGCCTTATTTCAATAGTGGCAAAATTTGGGTAGTTTTACACAATAGGCTTCATAGTCGCATGTAGTTATTTAACAACCATTAGATTTTAACATGGATAGAATCAAATGTGAGAAATGTTTTTTTGTTTGAACTCAAATTCCATAAATGGAATTGGATCATAGCACTTGAGTTGCAAGAATCATTTGAAAGAGCTAACAAACTCTTTTTTTTTTTTTTAACTATGGATGAGGAGACTCATCATTTGAAGATAAATGGGAGTTGTAGTCTATGTAATGGAGAACTTTAGTCTTGTTACACTGCATTCACAGTGAACAATCATTGGGTATTGGTATGATTCCCCCTCCCCCACTAATGCAAATGTGGAACTAGAGGTAGGGTCTTAATTGGATGGAAGAGGTGCATGATGGAAGAGTCAAAGACCTTTTGTTAAACCCAAGTCAGAGTATACTTGTAGATTGGAGGTTATTAAGGAAGTGACATGTGGAATTACCTAATTGGTAGGTGTTGAAAGGTGCAACCCACCCAAAAATACCCTTGGACCCCCGCAAAATCCACACATGTTTGATTATCTACATTCCAATGAAGCAACATGTTTGAGATGTTAGGTCATGGAAGTTACACGATATTCAAACATAACCCTGATTGAGAGATTTTATGGGAAGGTTGTAGGAGATGCTTCGTTAAGGGTCTGGATGGAAAAGAATCGGCAGTTGTGGTTGGGTTATATCCCTCAGCTCCATGTCATGGGAAGGGGATGGATTTATTTCATCTTGCATTCGATGGATGATTGCATAATGCTTTTGGAAAAGAATTGGAATTGGGGACCTTCTATTCCGGTTCTATGAAATTAGACCATTGATTTTGATCATGAGTAGGATCTTCTAAACATTATGAGGGTTTGGCCCATATTACTGAGACTCCCCATTAGGTTTTAGTCCAAAGACACATTAGAAGCCATCAAGAATAAGCTCAGAGTCGTTATTAGGCTCGAGCCAAACTGAGAATCCAAAGTCGATAGAAGATGGTCTTGGATATTGTTATTGGGATAATTGTTAAGTGTGGACACAAATCAATCCCCCTAGCTTCACTACGAAACTATAACAAAAAAAAGGCAATACGCTACTCTTTCCTTATATTTCAATTATCAAATGAGAAATGGATCTAGAACATACCTTTTAAATATTGAAGAGCTAACTTCACCAATTTGATCTCAGCTCCGTCATGAGGCTTATGGAGAAATATTTGCAAAGAAACACAAGCCAATGAAGACAACAATAACATAGTCTATTTGATATGAAACTATGTATGTGATCAAGGAATCATACAATATGAACAAATAAAATTCATATAGGAAAGAAAAGTATATCTATATTAAATAATGTGGAAGAAAGATACAACCAGATGCCCTGATGTTGTTAAGTTCCTTCCAATAGTTCCTTGCTTCCCACACACTTCTTTCTCCAAGGATTATGAGATCAACAATCTATCTTGAAAAAGCAAATCTCAAAGCCAATATACAAGCTCCAAAAACTCCAAGCTACAAAATCCAAGATAACTTTCTCCATGAGAGCTCCTCTCCTTTTATAAGCTGAAGAGGATAAGGTGAGAAGGTTAGGATGATCCCACTAAATAAGAAAAGCGAGTAATATTCAAGTCGATTGGAGGTCACCTCACCATAGAAACTTCTCCTTCTAGAAGCATCGAGAAGATGCTCATTTTTCCCACGTAGGAAAATCGTTGCACCCTAAGTATAGTTCAGTCTGCGGAGACATCAAAGCATATATTTAGAGAAGGGGGTGACGATCAGGCATCGTCACACCCTATATATAGTGTTTCCTATGGTGACCTTCCTTAATAGGGTTTTTACAAAGGAAAATACAATTTCATCTCTCAAGCAAAGTTCTTCTCCCTTCTTTCTTCAGGAATTCAGGCCACTGATCCTTCTAAAGACAAAGGATAGGTTTACATAATTAAAAATCATAAGGGTGATGAAAATAATGTGTAACAGAGAGCCCCCCAAAGTATGAAGTTAGAAAAAAGCGATAGCTAAAATACTTTTTCAAGTGTGTTTAGGAAACAAGGAACAGTTGGTCGGAAACCTGCCAACAAACAAGGAAATATAGTACAATAATATATCATCAATGAGGTAGGCATTCCCATACTCAGAATACAAGTGAATCAAAGCATAAATTTTGGCATACAAAAATTGATGTCAAGTAAGACAGGTCATGGCCACCAAACATACACTGTGGATCCATGCCAATATGACTCAAATATGAACATAGCCACCAAAAATACACCGTGGATCTATGCGTTAAAGACTCAAACTTTAACATAGCCACGAGACATACAATGTGGATCTATGCAACAGTACAGATTGAATATACTTCAATGCCACCTGAATCTGTGAGAAAATATCCAGTGTCTTCATCTCCACCACTCTATAGTATGAATCTAACCATGCGAATACATGTGTTGAAGTCGAAAATGGTAGAAACCAATTGATTACCATTCATTAAGGAATATCGTTAACAAGTGCGAAGGAAACCACCATTAATGTCAATGACTCCTAAGGTACACCGGTACAATCCAACGGGTGCAAATTTGTGAGTTGAAGTCGAACACTCAGTGGAATCTCCCGACCAGGGGTCAATAATGAAAACCCACTGTTGAAAATGAGGAAACCTTCCATTAAGGCATGCAAGTTCCAAGGTACCAATTAGTTTCTAAGTTCTTCCATTAAGGCATGCAATTTCCAAGGTACCAATTAGTTTCTAAGTCCAATTCCTGGACAATGAGTTGAAGTCGACAGGAAAAGACTTGTCACAGGAAGGCCTTAATGTATCCTCCATCAATGACATGAAATGGGTAACAAGATTTGAAGTATATCAGAGTAACAAGTGATTTAGGACTGACTCAGGGATGGTCGACGCAATAGAAGGATTAAGGACTGCAAAAATGGTCGACGCAATAGAAGGCTTTCCAGGTTGAACTTCTCTTTGAACATATTGATGACATGACAATTGTCTTGGAAATACTGACTCGACAACATGGATCACATACAAAAATGTAATCTTATAAAGGAGTATGATCAAGAGACAAGCGTATTTTCCAACCTAGACACAAAGCGTGTGAAAAGGTGTCATGTTAAAAAACGACTCTTCCATAGAATACAAGTTTAGATACATTCTTTCCCAATTTTTCCCCCACCATTTCTAGCGAATACCTCTTTATTTTTACACAAGCTTGAGGAGGATAACATATGCTTGAACTATACTCATCCTTCAGATGAGTCCTTCAGAGTATATTTAATGAACCCTAAGAAGGAGTTATTCGGTCCCATATAGGCCTTTTTATGTTTGTTTTACAAGTCCAAAGAAAGAAAACTCGAGGGGTTTTCATGTGTAGAGAGTCTGAAAAACACTTAAAGAGAACTCCATAAGGTACTTCTTCCTAAGTTAGTCTGATGAGATTGAAAAAGAGATAAATTACACCTCGACAGATGTTTTCTTCAAATTCTTTAACAAGTGTGAAAAGAAAAAGATCGCTCGGCAATATTTTCATGTTTAGAGAGTCTGAAGAAAGCTTAAAGGAGACTCTAGGGGGTTCCTTTTTTGTATAACCTTTATGAGTCCAAAAAAGTGATAAAAGTATACTCGGTTACATTCTCATTTATTTACGAGCATGAGAAAGAACAAAGACTAATCTCAAGATTGTTTTCATTTTTACGCAAGATTAAAACAAAAAAAAACTATGCTTGGGATAAATTTTATTTTTACACAAGCTTAAAACCAGCCAAAACTATGCTTGGACCTAATTTCATTTTTACACAAGCTCGAACGAGAGGAAACTATGCTTGAGGTAGGAGGTTTCATTTTTACACAAGCTTGAACCAAAGTAAAAACTATGCTTGTGAATTCCCAACGCATGGTTCACAAATTCGCATGGTTGGTACTTAGCCCACAGCTTAAGAAGCTAGCAACTCAACTTAAACATGAAGTCCAGAGGATGGAAGCAAATGAACCTCAAGATTTGGATCATCCACTAAAAAGGAGAATGAAATGAAGCTTCAAATACTAGACGAAGGACTTGACTCAAACAGAGAGGGGGAACATTCTATTTCATTTTTTAACGAGCTTGACACATGAACAAGAACTATGCTTGAGAATCCAGGTTCAATCCCCAGACCTCTATTTCATTTTTTAACGAGCTTCACACAAAAATGGGAACTATGATCATAACCTCTGTTTCATTTTTTAATGAGGTTTCCACAAAGACGCAAAAACTTTCCTTGTAACTAGCTTCATTTTTTAACAAGCTTAAAATCAAAAGACCATGCTCAAGGCTGGTTTCATTTTTTAATGAGATTGAAATCAGAAAACCATGCTCAAGGATGGTTTCATTTTTAATGATATTGAAATAAGAAAACCATTCTCAACATACTCTTCTTGATCACGGCTTCCAAGAAGACAATTTTCTGGGAGGACACCAGATTAAGGGACAAAACTCGGTCATGGCTTCCAAGAGATCTTCATTGGACATAAGAGACACACTCTGGAAGGAAACCGTGTTGAGGGTCGCGACAGGGGTAAGGATATCAACCTCTAAAAACCCTATCGAAGAGATCACCATGTCAACTATCGGATCTAAGTCATAAGAGACTGAGCTTATAGTGAGAGACTCATCTTCATTAGCAGTTGAAGGCATGGGAGACAATGCCACATAATTAACCTGTGGAGGGGGAAATATCGTCTGCATATAAGAACCATTTAGGGAGGTCATCCAGTCAGTACTGATTAATGAAAGTTGATAAATAGTCACAATTCTTCCATCGTGAGGGAAATATATCCCATGAAAAAGAGTGGACACAATAGCTTTCATGGAATTGACATAATCTCGCCCAAGGAGTAAAGCAAAATCCAAGGGGTCTTGGACTATCATGACATCAATAAAGATAATTTTCCCTCCAAAATTTATGGGAAACCGAGGAAGGACCCCTAAAGGGTGATTTCTTCTTTTATTAAAAGCTAACAGATTCTGGGTAACCTGCACAAGCTGAGGATAACCCAAAGTTTGCCAAGAAATAGAGGACAAAATACTAACAGATGAACCTTCATCTATCATCGTCTGAGGAACATCCTGACCACAAACCTATACTATAATCTTGAAAGAAATGTGAGAGGGAAGATGAGGTCCAGTTAGTGCACCCCAATAAAAAAGGATGGCCTCATTACTTGGAGGGGGTTCCACAGGAGAAGGAGGAATACCCCCCAACACAGTAGGTTCTGTATCAACAAGAAAAACGTGAGAAGTATCAGGTTTACTCTCGAGTGAGAGAGTAGGATCGACTGATGACGATATCAGATCGATAACTTGGGTTTCATTCTCCATGGGGAGAATGGGGTCGACGAGTGGAAATAGATCGACCGCTTGTGTTTCACTCTTTGGCGGGAGAGTGGGATTGACCGAGGATGGGATCAAATTGACCACTTTGTCAACTGGTTTAACTAAGGACATGACCAAATTGACTACATGATCAACCAAAATGACCTATGAATGGACCCGATTGATCGTTCCATCAACTACATGTGGGTCAAGAGTAAGCTTGCGATAAGTAGCTGGAAGTTGAGGTTTTAAAAAAGTCATGTCTTCCAGTAATTTCGAGACTTCATCCATACGAGGTAAAAGGTGATTTAGATGATTCCCTTTTCATAACATGCACAAGAACTTGAATTTACTTTTCTTCTTTCTAATGGTAACTTGACTAGTTGATGGGAGGTCATCAACATGTTGTTCATAGGATGACGACATGGAATCGCGAGGGTCTGTAGAACATGCTTCTATAACCTTGGATAGGGAAATCCTTAAGAAGATGGGTACCCTTACAAAGAATACAAGGGTACTTGGGTTTATGGGTTGGGTTGTCTTGGAATGATCAACACTCCCAACACGATTATCAATAACTAGTGGTTTTCCAACATGTTTGGTAGTGGTTGGAAGTTTGGCCTCTTGCTTATTTTTATTCTTCTTAATATTCCTTTTCTTCTTCTTCTTATCCACCAGGCTACTATCTTCAGATATTTCACTTGGTGAAGAAGATGAAACGGAAGAAGACCTTACAAGTGAATAAGGTGAATAAGATCTTACTGGTGAAGATGGTGAAGGATCAACATGAGGTTGATGCTCTTGGGGGGAGGTGCTTACAACAGAAGAACTAGTTGCATTCGAGATTACCTGAGTGGAAAACAACCATACTGGTAATCCAATTGTGAGACCTGGAAGGCTTAAAGTAGCGATGTGAGGAGGAACAATCTTTTCGTAAGAAGGAAAAAAAATAGGTTCCCCTGGAAAAGGGGTTCCTTCATTGGTTATTCTGGGAACCGATGTCATTAAAAACAGATGCAACCTAAAGTCTGCTAGGGAAAATAAACAACAGGGTGCAGCGATGCTTGATGGTCGCCAATTTTGTTATCGGGCTAATTGTTAAGTGCGGACACAAATCAACCCCCCTAGCTTCACTACGAAACTAGAAAAAAACAAGATAACACACTACTCTTTCCTTATATTTCAATTATCAAATGAGAAATGGATCTAGAACATACCTTTTAAATATTGAAGATCCGACTTCTCCAATGTGATCTCAACTCCGTCATGAGATTTATGGAGAAATATATGCAAAGAAACACAAGCCAACCAAGACAATAATAACAGAGTCTATTTGATATGAAACTATGTACGTGATCAAGGAATCATACAATATGAACAAATAACATTCATATAGGAAAGAAAAGTATATCTGTATTAAAGAATGTGGAAGAAATATACAACCATATGCCTTGATGTTGTCAAGTTCCTTCCAACAATTGCTTTCTTCCCACACACTTCTTGCTCCAAGGATTCTGAGATCAACAATCTATCTTGACAAAGCAAAGCTCAAAGCCAATATACGAGCTCCAAAAAATCCAAGCTAACTTTCTCCATGAGAGCTCCTCTCCTTTTATAATATGAATAGGATAAGGTGAGGAGGCTAGGATGATCCCACTAAATCAGAAAAGTGAGTAAGATCCAAACTGATCGGGGGCCACCTCACCATATAAACCTCTCCTTCTAGAATCATCTAGAAGATGCTTGTTTCTCCCATGTATGAAAATCATCACACCCTAAGTATAGTGAAGCCTGCGGAGACGTCGCAACCTAGATTTAGAGCAGGGGGCGACGATCAGGCACCGTCGCACCCTATATATAGTGCATTCTATGGCGGCCTTCCTTAATAGGGTTTTTACAAAGGAAAATACGATTTTGTCTCTCAGGCAAAGTTTTTCTCCCTTCTTTCTTCAGGAATTTAGGCCACTGATCCTTCTAAAGACAAAGGATAGGTTTACATCATTAACAGTCATAAGGGTGATGAAAATAATGTGTAACAGATATATATTGAGGTTAATGTGAGAGACATATTGATTGGTTCGCCAGACCTAGTTTTTAGAGATAGGGTTTGGCACCAAAACATAGACTATTGGAAGATCATGTTTCATTTCTATGTATTCCATGGGTAGGGCATATTTAGTCTCAATGCTCAAGGATATCCCCCTCTTTTTTTTAAATTCCAAGGCTTAGGTAAAAAAGAATCAATAAGACAAAGTGTCACTTAGGATCTCTATCCTAGATAACCCTTTGATCAATGGACATTTTGCTCATCTGGTCCCTATAGGGTTGGTGGCACCTCAACTGGATGCAACTCAATATTTAGACCATTTAGGTAAAGAAGTCTCCTCTCCCCCCTCCATCTCTAAATTCTTGGTCAATTCAGGTGATTCTCTCCCCATTTATCATTTTGTAATTTTTCTTTCCTCCTCTCTTGATGCTCGCCTAACCCCAAAAACTCTCTTAATCCCCAAAGGAAGCTTTCCTCCTCTCGCTATCTCGATCCTTATCTTGTCTATCCTCGCTAACATTCTTTTTGTACCCCCTTCATTTTACTGACCCTATATTTCTTATAAAAGGGGGTCATCTTTCTTCTTAGTACCCTATGTCCGTAGAGTCTCTTGGTAAGGCATTTCCAAGCTGCAAGTGTGGTTCCAATTCCCCCCAAAGAAAATCTACTCCCTCCAATCCAAGTAGAAGTTGACAATGATAATTCCTTCTCAAGGTGGTCTGGCCCCTGACCCTATTCAACCCAATCCTGTGGGTGGAAAGTCCCACTTACTCAAGGCTCAAGAGAAAGTTGTCATCGAAAATTAAAAGGGAAAGTACCTATCACCAAAGCCCTTAGAGTTGGGAAAAACCTTAAATTTTTCCCAAAATTATCATTGTATATTTTAATGTGAGAGGGGTAGGGAACCCCCAAAAATGGTTAGCACTCAAAAGTATTTTTCAAAATATGAAGCCTAATGTTATTCTTATTCAAGAAAATAAATGCTCTGGAATTAAATTCGGGAGTATTCTAGAGTTGTGGTTGAAGAAGTAGTCATTTTGTTCCATTGACATTGAAGGAAAGTTAGGAGGGATCTTATCCCGTTGGGGCTTTATGTGCAAGTCTGTTTCCTCAATTTTTTTTCTTTCAACAATCTCAATTAAATTGTTAGTCAAATATTTTGGCTTTCCATTTTCAATTTTAAATATTTATGGACCCTATGCTAATAGAATCCCATTCTGATAGGATTTACCTTCTACATGAATGTTCAATGTACCTTACACTATGGTTGGGGGAGACTTTAAATTTACCATCTCTTGGAGGTAATTTTGGGCTGACTTTTCTAGAATGGACTCACAAAGAGGCTTATTTATCTATTTTTTGGAATCCCATCATCTAGTAGATATGGAACTACTGAAGTTGTTTCCCACTTGGTGGAATTTGCGAACCGGAAAAGATATTGTCTCTAAAAGGTTGGATATATTTTCTTCTTCTGAAGAATTCTTGTCATCTGTGCTCTTAGTAAACTCATTGGTGGGTGAAGGAGGGATTTATGACCATAGGATGGTAGTCCTCAAGATCAAGTTGGAATCGGCCTTGCCCCCTATCCCTTTCAAATTCAACCACATTTGGATGGAAGAATAAGATTTTGTGTTTATTTTAAAAAGATATTGGAAACCATTGGACTCCTCTGGAGATTAGTCGATGATGTTCTAGTTCTCTAAGAATCTTGTTAGGGTTAAGAAATCCATTAAAAGTTGGCTCAAAATCTACAATGCTCATAAGAAGAGACAATTGTGTGAAAATGAAGAAAACATTATGGATCTGTATCGAATTTTGGGTGAGGGATCTATGTGCAAAAATCAAATCGTGCTACTCAAGAACTTAGAAGCCACTAGACACTCTCTTCTAGAATTAGAAGAGAAATCTTGGAGTTTAAGGATTCGAGCTCTGTGGTTGAAGGTTGTAGACAATAACTCCAAGTTTTTCCATCAGTACACTAACTTCTACAAGAGCCTTAACATGATCTAGGAAATTGAAAACGAAGAAGGAGTCATAGTAATATCCTTTGCAAAAAAAGAAGAATTTGGAGTTCATTATTTTTAGTCCCTTTTCAAAGAACAAGAAGGGTGCCCCATTCGAGAGATATTGTAGGTAGTTACCAAATTTCAACCTGTCTTTAAAAAAGACATGAAAAAATGTCTATGTTTCAGAGTTCAAAGTTTTAAGCTTGTCTCTCTTCTATGTTTTGATATTATGGTTGTTGCGAGAGGTATTAACCTCCATGTGTAACCCTGATATTTTGGGAAACAAGAAGAAACCCTAAAGGATTGGACATAACCCTAGAAGACAAGTCAGCTAAAGAAAATAATTAATATTTAGACTTTATCCTCTAGAAAGAGAAGTCAGCCCAGCTAGCTAAGATAGAGAAATATAAATATAGGATTCTAGAGCTCATTTGTACACACACAGCTCGCAACTGCAGAAGTTTGGAGAGTAGTTGCAGTTGCAACTACTGCAACTAGTATTTTCAGTTTTAGGCTTGGACTTTCTCTTGGTTATGGTTTGGACTTTTTCTTGGTATGCTAACTCTAGAGAGTTGTACACTACCTTGATTGTATTTTGGATCTAGCGTTTTCTTCCAGAATTATTCTCTATGTCAAGGTTAATGTGCTCGGGGGCGGCTTCAGCCTATGGTTGGGTGCGAATATTGCTATATTGTCTATGGTTAAATGAGCATACCTATTATTTATAACAGGTTATGGGCCCACACTATCTTTGGACAGTCTAACTGCTGGAAGATAGATTGGGAGGATTCTGCAAAGTTACAGTTGCAATTGCAATCAAAGTTTTTGATGCAACAACGAAACCCTAACCCTCTTGTTAAACCACCTTAAGTGAAGAGATTGAAATAATTTCTAGATAGCCTAGTGCACCCTAACCTAGCACACCTCCCAGTACTCTAACATCAATTTTGAGTTTTTGTTCAAAGTCAAAGGTTGACCAAGTCAGAGAAGTCATGACTTACTCTATGAAGTCAAGAAACAAGTTAGAAGGGGCTTCTAACTTTTGAGCAGGGAAGACAAGGATTGACCTCATCCTTGCCAAGAATAAAGTGTTGGATATTGTCAAAGGAAAGATTGTGGAACCACAATTTGAAGAAGGAAAAGATAAGGAACCTCAGAACGTTGCAGTTATGGAGAAGTTCAAGGACAATGGCATCAATGCCATGAGTATCATAGTGGACTATGTAAAAGACCACTTGATACCATACATATCTCATCTTGACTCATCTAAGAATATGTACGATGTCTTAACTAATCTCTTCTTAGTCATAAACATTGGACAAGTAATGAGTCTGAAGAATGAGCTTCATGAAATGAAAATGAATGATGATGAAAGCATAACATCATACTTTGTGAGAATCTCCTAGTTAAGAGATAAAATACAATCTATAGAATAAATCATTTCAAGAAGCCATTAAATATAGTACTCAATAGCCTTCCCAATACATGGGATGCATTTGCTGCAAGCATGAACACAAGAAAGGAGTATCTCACATTTGAATAACTTTGGACTTGATGTGCATAAGAAGAATCAAGGATTAACACAAAAGAGAAATCCCAAAAGCAATACGATGATCAAGCCTTCACAACCAAATTCAAAAATTTCAATGATAAGAGGAAGTTTGTCTTAAGGAAGGAAACAGATGAAGCATTAGTTGTCGAAGAAAGGGAACTCTCAAATAAGGCTAAGCAGGATAAAACAAACTTCTTCTTCTAAGTGAAGGTAACAATAATATTCAAAGTTCTTTTACATACCATGTTTACATAGTTTCTATACATATCTTGCATATCAATTTCTTAGAAGATAAGATGTTCAAGTGAAACACTACCTATGGAAGAATAACAAGATAATGATTGCTATCCCATGGAATCTATTATATAAGTAACAACTTCCAGATAAGCCGAAATCAAAATCAATCTTGAAGAGACCCAGAAGAATTCATAACAGAAATAAGTCAGCAATCAAGAGGAAATTAGAGAAAAATACTTGTGACACTTTGCAAAAGGAAATAAGGATGCAAACGAAAGTGTGGACTATCTTAGATATAGGGAAATTTTTACAAAATTCCAAAATAAGAGCATGCATTCATGCATGAATCAAGGATTAGGAGGGAGCTAATCCTAAATGATATGATCCATTGAGGATTATGAAGTATATGTCCATGTTCCAATTGAAAGTAGCAATCATGATAAGTAGAACATGGTGAATTTTACTCTAGAAGAAGTCTTCTTCGAAAAGAAACCTTAAGGTATCCTTGGCTGTCCATATACGTCCATGAGTCTATGATGAAAGGAAAAAGTTGGAATCTTCAGGGAATATAGAAGAACCCATGGACCCAAGAGCTAAAGAGAAAAATGAAACATGAATATTCCAAGAAAGAAAGAAAAAAAAGAACAACCAGTTATTATACCAAGAGTCACAAGACTACCAGCTTGGTTTGAACCCATTAAGAAGCATTGTTTTCCATTGTATGGTATGCATTGGCAATGGCATAGTATGTTATGGTATGTTATGGTATGTATTGGCATTTGAAATGGAAATGATGTTGTTGTTGTTGTAAATCTATTAAATGTTGGGCCTCTTCCACATTTGGGCATTGATGACTGAGTTGGTCGTCCCCACAAATATTTCATGGGAACTTCACCTTTTTATTTTCACCCTTTTCCCCCTCAACATTCTTATTATATTTTTTTTCATTTCCCCCACTACCCTTCTTGCATTTGACTTTATTTTTCTCTCTGGGCTACTAAGGGCCCTTCGAAGTCTTCAATTGCACAATGTGTACATCCAAGGACTGGGTGGTGGGGGTGGTCAAGCACAACATTTGCTCGCTCGTTCTAGATATATTTTTGTTTGCATAGAACTTAGGGCTACTCACAATAGCCTCCCATTTTCTGCACACAAATTTCAAGTCTTCATGTGATGTGTAAGGCACTCTTAGCAAACACTCTCAAATGAGATCGTTTGGAATAACATCCATTAGAACACTTCAAACACACCTACTTCCTGATCAAGTCCACCCAAAGATTTACTGGACATAAAGCTGTGAACATGAAAGTGAACGAAACGAGTGGAAAATATGAAGTGGAGTTAAATATATAATATGTAGACGTTGGGCATGACCAATGGTAATCTAATTTCAAGCCGACCAGAAAGGAACTTCGATTTTTCCCTTAAGAAACCACATTAAATGATATTTATTCTCAATTTGAAAATATATTAATTTCTTAATTCACAACATTTTTATAAGTTTTGTATTGAATTTGACTAGTCACTACTTTGACATGTGAGATGGGTTATCATCACTCCAACAATAACTTCACTTTGGAAAATAATATTTTATTTAAATTATTTAAAATTTATTTAAATTACATAAAATTATATTTTAAAATTATTTAAATAATTTAATAATTAATTAGTGGAGTAATTTTTAATATATATTTTAAAATTATTTAAATCACATAAAAGCATACTTAAAATTTATTTAAATAATTTAACTATATCATATAGAATTAATTAGTGGAGTATTTTTTAATAGAATAGTACTTCATTCAACAAAGTCATACCCTCAAGTATGTTAATGATAATTGATTTTCACTTTTCTCACATTCAAAATTATCCAACTTCCATGTTGTGTTCTCTATCTATTGATATTAACTAGAAATTTCAGGATAACCAAAAATTAACATTGTGAAAGGAGAATTTGAAGACCTTCGTGAAGACATAGAGAGATTGTAGATGAGCATAGAGGCTAGGCCAATTAGGAAGCCTTCAACCATAGGCTATTGATAGGGGTTGGTTTCTTGAGAGTGAATTTATATGCTTCCAAATTATTCCCAAAAGGAATTCAAGAGTGTGGTATTTGAGCCTTATTTCTATAGTGTGGTATCTAAGCCTTATTTCAATAGTGGGAAAATTTGCGTAGTTTTACACAATAGTCTTCATAGTTGCATGTAGTTATTTAACAACCATTAGATTTTAACATGGATAGAATCAAATGTGAGAATTGTTTTTTTGTTCGAACTCAACATCCATAAATGGGATTGGATCATAGCACTTGAGTTGCAAGAATCATTTGAGAGAGATAACAAACTCTGTATTTTTTTTAACTCTGGATGAGGAGACTCATCATTTGAAGATAAACGAGAGTTGTAGTCTATGTTAGGGATAACTTTAGTCTTGTTACACCATAGTCACAGTGAAAACTCATTGGGTATTGGTATGATCCCCCCACCCCCAATAATGCAAATGTGGAACTAGAGGTAGGGTTTTAATTAGATGGAAGAGGCGGATGATGGAAGATTCAAAGACCTTTTGTTAAATCCAAGTCAGAGTATACTTGTAGATTGGAGGTTATTAAGGAAGTGACATGTGGAATTACCTAATTGGTAGGTGTTGAAAGGTGCAAACCACCCAAAAATCCCCTTGAACCGCCACAAAATCCACACATGTTTGACTATCTACATACCAATGAAGCAACATTTTGTTGTGGAAGAAATGAAAAATGGTTAGCTTGGTCCTGTAGTGATCTCAGTTGTTGCAATATCCACAAATCGATCAAACCCTATTATTTTTGCATTGAAGTAGTGTGCGGGTATATTGTTAGGGTCATACCCTAACCTCCCTATTTAAGTCTAGAAAAGAGTTAGTTAATTAATGCATAAGGCCATATTCTTTGAATAAGGCCCATTAGATAATAATGTATGGTTATTTAATGTAAAAGGTTCCTCTTTATTAAATAAGGCCATTTATGTAGTGGAATGCATGGGGTCTATAGTTTTGATAGCTCAGGGACATATGGAGGTTCAACGTTAGGTCACAGTAAGGACGGCCTCAGTTATGGGCCACAGGGAGCCCTTTCCCTGTTCTGAGGAAATCACAGGTCTGAGGGCCTAAGGCCCTAAATCCCCCTCGCCCACAACTTTATCTATCCGCCTTATTTCGTTAGCCACATTCCAATCTCAGACTTGGATTCTGTTTCCCATGGGTAGGATCTTTTGTGTCTGTCTGTTTCAAGCATCTCGTTCATGTCAACAAGTTTTAGGTCATGTGAAATGGATATATATGATGGGGAAGACATCGATTATGGGATCAATCTATTCGCATCATGAGATTTTTTGACATATGACACATTTTAGGGAAGTCCTTGAGCCATCACACATGGTACATGTATCCAACACCCCGAGGGAGTCAGAGTTAACTATCCAGTTGGAAAAGCCGAGCCAAATATGAGTCATATTCCCTTTTTTAATGAAGGAAACCTTCTCGAGGACTTAAAAAATAATGTCGTTTCTCAATCTTTTCCTTCGTCTGATTCTCTGAATCGAGATGGAAAGTAGAGAGAGAGCTTGAGCTTGGATAAGAAAGGCCTAGAATCAGGCTTGATAGCCCTATCGAATAAAAAAATCAACTATATGAAAGTCAGGGATAGAAAATTCCAAATGATTATAGTTTGGGATGTTAGGTCATGAAAGTTTCACGATATGCAGACATAACCCTCATTGGGAGATTCTATGGGAAGGTTGTAGGAGACACTTTGTTAAGGATCTAGATGGAAAATAATTGGCATTTGTGGTTAGGTTATATCCCTAAGTTCCACGTCATGGGAAGGGGATGGATTTATTTCATCTTACATTCGATGGATGGCTGCATAGTGCTTTTGGAAAAGAATTGGAATTGGGGACCTTTGATTCTGGTTATGTAAAATTAGACCATTGATTTTGATCCTGAGTAGGATCTTGTAAACATTATGAGGTTTTTTCCCATATTACCAAGACTCCCCATCAGTTTTTGGTTCATAAAAGCATTAGAATCCATCAAGAATAAGCTTAGAGTCTCTATTAGGCTCGAGCCAAACTGAGAATACAAATTCGATAGAAGATGGGCTTGGATATAGATCGACGTTAATGTGAGAGACAGATCAATTGGCTCGCTAGACCTGGTTTTTAGAGATAGGGTTTCGCACCAAAATATAGACTATTGGAAGATAATGTTTCATTGTTATGGATTCCATGGGATAGGGCATATTTAGTCTCAATTCTCAAGGATACCCCCCCCCCTTTTTTTTAAATCCCAAGGCCTAGGTAAAAGAGAATCTCGAAGATAAAGTGTCAGTTAAGATATATATCCTAGATAACCCTCTGATCAATCAAAATTATGCTCCTCTAGTCTCTGCAGGGTTGGTGGCACCTTAGCTAGATGCAACTCAATATTTAGACCATTCAGGTAAAGAAGTCTCCTCTTCCCCCTCCATCTCCAAATTATTGGTCAATTCAGGCGATTCTCTTCCCATTTACCATTTTGTAATTTCTCTTTCCTCCTCTCCTGATGCTTTCCCTACCCCATAAACTCTCTTGATCCCCAAAGGAATATTTTTTCCTCTCGCTATCTCGATCCCTATCTTGTTTTTCCTCTCCAACCCTCTTTCTGTACCCCCATTTTTTTTACTCACCCTATATTTCTATGAAAGGGGGCCCTCTTTCCTCTTAGTACCCTTTGTCCAGAGGGTCTCTTGGTAAGGCATTCCCAAGCTGCAAGTGTGGTTCCAGTTCCCCCCCAAGAAAACCTACTCCCTCCAATCAAAGTACAAGTCAAGAATGATAATTCCTTCTCAAGGTGGTCTAGCCCCTGAACCTATTCAATCCAATCTCGTGGGTCAAAAATCCCACTTACTCAATGCTCAAGAGAAAGTTGTCATCGAAAATCAAAAGGGAAAACAAGTACCCATCACCAAGGCCCTTAGAGCTGGGCCAACCTTTAAATTTTCCCCAAAATTATTGTTGTATATTTTAATGAGAGAGGGGTAGGGAACCCCCCAAATGGTTAACACTCAAAAGTATTTTGAAAAATCTGAAGCCTAATGTTATGCTTATTCAATAAAATAAATGCTCTAGAATTAAAGTCGGGATTATTCTAGAGTTGTGGTTGAAGAATTGGTCATTTTGTTCCATTGATAATGAAGGAAAATCAGGAGGGATCTTATCTTGATGGGGTTCTATGTGCAAGTCTCTTTCCTCAATTTTTTTCTTTCAACAATATCGATTAAATTGTTAGTCAAAGATTTTGGCTTTCCATTTTCAATTTTAAACATTTATGGACCATATGCTAATAGAATCCCATTCTGATGGGATTTGGCTTCTGCATGCATGTTGAATATCCCTTACACTATGGTTGGGGGAGACTTTAACTTTACCATCTCTTGGAGGTAAGTTTGGGCTGACTTTCCTAAAATGGACTCGCAAATAGGATTAGTTATCTCTTTTTTGGAATCCCATCATCTGGTAGATATTGAACTAGTGAAGTTGGTTCCCACTTGGTGGAATTTGTGAACTAGAAAAGATATTCTCTCTAAAAGGTTGGATATATTTTCTTCTTCTAGAGAATTCTTGTCGTCTTTTCTTTTAGTAAACTCATTGGTGGGTTAAGGAGGGATTTTTGACCATAGGATGGTAGTCCTCAAGATCAAGTTGGAATCGACCTTGCCCCCTATCCCTTTCAAATTCAACCACATTTGGATGGAAGAATAAGATTTTGTGTTTATTTTAAAAAGATATTGGAAACCATTGGACTCCTATGGAGATCAGTCGATGATGTTCTAGTTCTCTAAGAATCTTGTTAGGGTCAAGAAATCCATTAAAAGTTGGTTCAATATCTACAATGCTCATAAGAAGAGACAATTGTGTGAAAATGAAGAAAACATTATGGATATGTATTGAATTTTGTGTGATGGATCTATGTACAAAAATCAAATCATGCTAATCAAGGACTTAGAAGCCACTAGACACTCTTTTCTAGAATTAGAAGAGAAATCTTAGAGGTTAAGGAGTCGACCTCTATGGTTGAAGGTTGTAGACAATAACTCCAAGTTTTTCCATCAGTGCACTAACTTCTACAAGAGCCTTAACATGATCTAGGAAATATAAAATGAAGAAGGAGTCTTAGTAATATCCTTTGCAAACAAAGAATAATCTGAAGCTCATTATTTTTAATCCCTTTTCAAAGCACTAGAAGGGTGCCTCATTTGAGAGATCTTGTAGGTAGTTACCAAATTTCAACCTATCTTTAAAAAATACATGAAAAAATGTCTATGTTTCAGAGTCCAAATTTTTAAGCTTGTATCTCTTCTATGTTTTGATATTATGGTAGTTGCAAGAGGTATTAACCTCCACGTGTAACCCTGACAAGAATAGAATATTCCAAGAAGAAAGAAGAAACCCTAAAGAATTGGACATAACCCTAGAAGACAAGTCAGCTAAAGAAAATAATTAATCTTGAGACTTTATCCTCTAGAAAGAGAAGTCGGCCCAGCTAGCTAAGAAAGAGAAGTATAAATATAGGATTCTAGAGCTCATTTGTACACACACAACTCGCAACTGCAAAAATTTAGTAAGTGCACAATTTTGGAGAGTAGTTGCAGATGCAACTACTGCAACTAGTATTTTTGGTTTTAGGCTTGGACTTTCTCTTGGTTATGGTTTGGACTTCCTTCTTGGTATGCTAACTCCGGAGAGTGGTATGCTAATTTTATTGGATTTTGGATGTAGGGTTTGCTTCCAGAATTATTCTCTATGTCAAGGTTAAGGTGCTCGAGAGTGGATTCAACCTATGGTTGGGTGACAATATTTCTATATTGTCTATGGTTAAACAACGAAACCTATTATTTCTAACAGGTTATGGGCCCACACTATCTTCAAACAGTCTATCCACTGGAAGATAGATTGGGAGGATTTTGCAAAGTTATAGTTGCAGTTGTAGTCAAAGTTTTGGATGCAACAATGAAACACTAACCCTCTTGTTAAATAACATTAAGTGAAGATATTGGCCTAATTTTTGGATAGCCTAGTGCACCCTAACCTAGCACGCCTCCCGATACTCTCATAAATCTAAGATGTCAAGTTTGATTTTTTGGTCAAAGTCAAAGGTTGACCAAGTCAAAGTAGTCATGAATTACTCTATGAAGTGAGAACACAAGTTAGAAGGGGCTTCTAACTTTAGAGCATGGAAGACAAGTATTAACCTCATCCTTTCCAAGAATAAAGTGTTGGATATCTTCAAAGGAAAGATCACAGAACCACAATTTGAACAAGGAACCTCAAAACGTTGCAGTTATGGAGAAGTTCAAGGACAATGACATCAATGCCATTATTATCATAGTGGAATCTATAAAATAACACTTGATACCATATGTATCTCATACTGACTCATCTAAGAAGATTTGCGATGCCCTAAATAATCACTTTTCAGTCAAAAACATTGGACAAGTAATGAGTCTGAAGAATCAGCTTCATGACATGAAAATGAATGATGATGAAAGCATAACATCATACTTTGTGAGAATCTCCTAGTTAGGAGATCAAATACAAGATATTGAAGAAACAATTTCAAGGAGCCAGTAAATATATTACTCAACAGCCTTCCCAAGACATGGGATGAATTTTCTACAAGCATGAACACAAGAAAGGAGTATCTCACATTTCAAGAACTTTGGACTTGTTGTGCACAAGAAGAATCAAGGATCAGCACAAAAGAGAAATCCCAAAAGAAATACGATGATCGAGCCTTCACAGCAAAATTCAATAATTTCAGGAATAAGAGGAAGTTTGGATTAAGGAAGGAAACATACGAAGCATCAGTTGCTAAAGAAAGGGAACCCTCAAAGAAGGCCAAGCAAGATAAAACAAACTTCTTCTTCTAAGTCAAGGTAACAATATTATTCAAAGTTATTTTACATATTGTTGACACTCAGAACTGAAATGGGCTATAGCAAATCAATCCTGAGGCAACCTCGAACCACTTTGGATTGGGAGTTGCCCCTTCCAACCCGAGAGGGATCTCTCGAACAATGTCACGATAGGAATTTAAGTAGCTTGAAAAAGGTGGGCAGATTTATGGGTAAAAGATGGTCTTGGATTTGTGGGGTTTGAGGGTTAAACCAGGGAAAAGGTCCATTGGGCATGGAGTCAAATGAAAAACGAGAAAAAGAGACAATAGCAGAGATCAAATACTTGCAGAAAGTGAGGCAAAGTAAGTCTATCTTTCAGCGCTTTGATTGATCATGATGCAGTAGTGGAAGGAAAAAGGAAAGGCCGACGTAGCAAAGGATACATGCAAAGTTCTGAAAATGCAGATTGGTCTTACACAGCTGATAGTTGGTGCAGAGGAAAGGCAATAAACATTTGCAGAAAACCCAAATCCTTTCGTTACAGTAGTGGTCGTACTAAACTGTAACAAAGCCCATCAGTTAGAGGAAACAAAATGTAATGCAGTCGTAATGGATTAAGGAAGACACACAGTCGCAAGCAAACATCATTTTTATTACTCCAGTCTGGTTTACAAAACTCAGTCATTACAATGGAAATCTCTTTGAAAGAAGTTTTTTCCGTGTTGCGCTCATGCGCCCCCCCTACTTTCGAATGTTACATACATTAGTCTTTTAAACAGAAAAATAAAACTATTTGTCTTCCAGGAATCTGAAGCGGTTTGTCTTCCGGGCACTCTGCGACTGACAAAAGCATTGCTGGCAAGATGGGTGTCTGATATTCATCATCTCTGGTCATCGTGATTGAATGGAAATGATGTTTTGATGTATGCTGTTGATTGAAACGCCCAGGGAGCACCGAACCTTTCTCATAACATGTTCCACACAAGTCAGACCGTATAGATTCGTGGCAATTTAGACATTTATACCTTGTTCCTACAATTTGAATCACCCCACAATAATCACATCCAACATTTCGGTGGACTTCTGGCACCTCAGCAGTCATTCTTACCGCTTCCTTTGTGCATCTTTGGTAATCCTCCTCACGTGGTTGCTGTATTTTTTCTTGGGCAATAACTGACTTTTTCCTTTCAAAGTATTCTACAGGAAATGTTTGCTCCATGAACTGTTACAACTCCTAACAAACAGGTGGTCGATCTCCAGGGTGTATACTTGGACAAACTTGGCAGTTAACAGTTCTCTCTTTGGAGATCTTAATGCATGATCGACAAAACGCATGGCCACAATTGAGGACTATAGGATGATACAGTAACCTTTTGCAGCAGCAACACAAAGCATCATCCACTGTAACTTTATTAAATGAAACATGATTTGATGCATTTGCATGTAGAGCATCGGTGCCCAGGCGTTCTTTCAACCTTTTTTCGCTCTTAGCGATGCTCACCTCCAAATCCATCCTCGTACGGACTGATTTTCCCATTGCCTTGTCGTAGACTCGATCCAATGCAACAGATATTGTTCTGCGAAGTTCGTCGAGCCTTTTCTTCTGATCTTCTCCAATCTTCTGTCAAACTAAAGAACACGGAGAGGACTGGCGAAGATGTATAAATGAAAATATATGTATATATACGATGACCTGCATTATCTTTCATTTGATATGTGCTTGTATCAAGTAGTTTTCTGCCAGGCTTCACAGTAGCAGCACCCTGCTTCATCACATCTGTGCTGGTGTTCTCGTTGGTCAACTTTTCGAAAGGCGGCGGACCTGATGAGCCTTGAACTTGAGATGAATTCAATGAAGAACGAGAAAATGCTGAATATTTACGCTCTATTTCCCATTCCTCGTAAACAGATTGCACATAACCCCCCAATACATTTAATGATCGACTTTCCAGCAATAATATTCCGCTCTTCACTGAAGCGATTCCCTCGAAACAAACCTTTGTACCAGGAGCCATATCTTCGTCGCCGGCCTTCCAGCAACACAATTCCACAGCTGCAGACAACGAATTCCTTTGCGAGCTGCCCTGGTAGTCTTCCCGAGCTGAATCATGCAAAAACGTATCACTTCCGCGGGAGTTTGCATTCCATTATGCAGAAACGCTTCTGTCGTCTGTCTGCTTGCCAGTCTGCGCCCCTTAGCAACGCAGTTAGATTCTCTGCGTACATGACCATCTCGGTTTCGAAATCCATTTTTAGCCGTTTTCATTCTGATACACCCGGCTTAAAAGACGGAGCTGGCTCCTTTAGTTTTCTTCGCCAAGTGTTATGCGGCCTCATCTCCATAACCACCGTAGTCATTTCATGGCTATTACAATAACTCAACACTCGAACTAGGTTTTGGTGTCACGTCATGGCGTGCAAATGATTCAATGCTTGCATCGACTGCCTTCACTGCTTCTGAGCTTCCCCGAACGTCGTGATCTCTTCACGTGTACTTTCCTAGGGCGACAACCTCAATTTCTTATAGAATACACAAGAGCGCAGATGTAGACCAAGCAAATTCCAGTAAGCTGCCACCTATCACGGCCCTGCACTTCTCATACAAATCTACAACAAAAACAGAAGACCAACATCTCTTGCTCCTGTACTTCTTGTTGCATTTCTAGATGATAACCCTCAGACGCACTCTTCTTCTCGAAAGATGAGCATAACAGCTCCCAATAAATGGAATTGGGAACATCCAAATTTTAAAATAATGCCTTTTTCTTGCGTACTTATTCGCCTTTTTCACCGATGCCGTGGGTTGACAACACACAGCATTGTGGAATTTAACCACAAATTGTAATTTCATTCGTAAACTGATTTGGGGCGTTTATATCCAGGGTTTTTGGTCACAACTCAACAGTAACATCAGGAAAACCTAAAACCCGTAATCGTAAACAGTAACCTCGAGAAAAACCTAAACACCATTGAATTGATTAGTTAAGAACCATAAAATTCTGTTTCGCCATTTTCCGACAAAGGCTAGCCGAAAAAGTATGCTCTCTTCTAAATAGACAACTCATGGTGGCGGGCCAAGTCGTCCTCTTTCTCGTAATGATGATGACAAGATCCATTAGTTCATGTGAATTCAAATGATCGTTCTATTAACTAAACAATCTTTCATAATAATCGATTATAACG
>ML833740.1:0-12073 GCA_009831015.1 Picea engelmannii
GGTAATATAAATGTAATGTTGATTTATTTTATGGTAAAGTTATTGTAACTTCATTGCATTGGTAGCATACAAGGAGTAATGTGATTGGTGATTGATGTTTTAGTTGCAAGGTTTTTATAACATAAGATGTGAGGTTGTTAAGAAAATGTTATTGTAATTTTATGGTATATGTAACATATATGATGTATTGAGATTGTTAATTAATTTCAGGGTTAGTACTATAATTGGAATTGTCCAAACTCACAGTTGTATGATATCAGACTCTTCGATTTGATAAAGCTAGTCACTCTGTATATAAGTCTATGTGTGTGAATTATTTTTGTGTAAAGAATCCAGTGCCGTATGAAGAGTCTCGGGCCCTTTAAAGGTAGGGTTTCCACTCTTGCGACACACCTCTAAGGTCGTATCAGTAGTCTCGGGCTCTTTAAAGGCAGAGTTCCCACCACTGCGACCTCCTGACAGAGATTACTAGTTTCTGCCTGAGCAATCGACCAGGAGCCTATCTGACACTCTCTCTCTCTGGAGCAGAGAACTAAGATTAAACGCCCTGCTTTCCTGTGCAGAAATAGTAAAATCTACTACTATGGATTCTTCCATCTGTGTTCGTACTGTACATAACACAATATGTCGTTTAATGCTTGCAGTTACTTGTTGTGTGCCTTATGTCTTCTTGTTGTGATCATCGTGGTTGCGTCTTGTTAGTCGTCGGGTGGTGACGTAGAGTCAAGTGTGTCTGTTCCTTTTTACACGCGCGCACACACCTTAAACAAAAAAAAAATTGCACCTGTTAAAGAGTTGTTGTCGTAACGAGGAGGATGTCACACATTTGTGAAGAACCAACCCATAATACAGTTGAAAGCCAACACATTGGTTGGACCAAACCTAATTACCAAATAGTTTATCATACACAAGCCACATAAAATAACCAAAGACAATCAGGCAAAGGAGGTAATTGAGGGTATCAAGGTCGACATGGATATTGGGGAGGTTAATGTGGTTGTTATGGAAATCATGGAGGATGTGGTCGAGGAAGTTCTGAAAAGAATTTTTGTTTTGTTTGCCTCAATTAAGTCCACATAAGTCCAGACTTCCCATTGAAGGATAGGATTGACCTCAAATATTGTACTATATATGGAGTCGACAATCACTCCCTAGGAGATTTTTAGATTATGCTATAAAATATAAGAAATGGGAGAAATGTTAATCTCCTGCAAAACATAGCAAAGCATGAATATTGAACTATAATAACTTAAACATTATTACTATATCTAGAGTGGGGAAAGAAGGCACCGTACCATTGAATAAAATACCCCAAATTAAACCTATATGAAAATATAATCAGTACATGAACCCTAAAAAAGAAAGGCAAGTCATGAGAGAAGCTCTCAAGTTATTTGACGATATAGTGGAAGAAGAAAATTGATGGGATTGCTTAAAAAAGGTACTAGGAAGGAATGAAGGATGTAGCCCTATATGAGTTCCTTAATTTATTGAAAGAAGAAAATTTGATCACCAGACTATTGGAATTGTTGAATATTCTCAAAGAGTGAAAAAGGAGCGAAAAACACGTAAAAATCAGTGCCAACTGACTAAAAAAGAAAGACTTCATGGTGATTATGATCCTCAAGTTAACCTGGAAGTTGAAGGGTATGTGATTCCATAGGTCATCATTGACTTTAAATCTCAGGTCAATATTCTCCCAAAAGAAACCTGGATTAGGATGGGTAAACTCGACTTCGTCAGATCCAAGAACTTCTTGAAATTAACAGATCAATGATTTGTTGAACCGATTGTTATCTTTAGAGACACAGAAACATTGATCATGTGGATACCGATGATGGTTGATTTCAAATTACTTAATTTATTCGAAGGTATCCCTGTATACTCAAGATTGGTCAACGGACCTTGTGGTTAGAACATGAAAGCAACAATATCCCTTGAAAATGATATAATCAAACTTAAAGGGAACAATAGAAAGATTATTATAACTTTGGACCCCACGGAAGGGAAACCATGGAAAAAACCCCAGGAAGAAGAAATTGATTCCAGAAACCTTTCTCAACTCATCCAATGAGACAAATATGATGTGGAGCCCAATGTCGTAGGAGAACTATCACATGGTTCCCCCTTGTCCATAGGTCAAAACTTTGACATAGAGTTGTATAAGTGGAAAATCGAGAACTATGAGTTGAAAGCAAGATAATGTTGGATGGTCAAATCCAAACTAAAATAAAGCTTCTAATCTTGCTTTTCAATCAAAGTTGTGCCCACCATCTATGAGAAGAAAATTAGATAGCACCCAAGTCTAATACCTACAAACACAAAACTAACCATAATTACCCCATTGCAATTTAAAGAACACGAATCACTTGTAGTCCATTTCAACAAGGTGTTGAAGTCAGTTGGCAAGCAAGGTCAACCACAAATCATGGTGCATTCATTTATGGGACAAGCCATTTGTTGGTGGGATACACACACACCTTAACTGCAAATGTGGACCATGGCACATGTTATCAAGAAATCTAGCACTCATTCAAATCCTTCACAAGATGTTAGACTAGTGTACAAATGGAAGTAATTGCCACTATCACCTAAACAATTACTTCCCTCGTTTTCATGAAGGATGAAGATCCAACAGAAGGGAGGCTTCCCTAGCAATCTTAGGGGATCCTATAGCAATCTAAGGCAAGTTTATGACCCCCTATGGTGAAGGGCAAGGTCAAAGTGAGTAAGGCAAGGTAATTAACTACACGAGTGTGTAAGGTGTTATCACAACCATTTATGGTGTTATCTAAGCTAATAAAATGAATAAAATGCCTCGTGACACTAGCTATCAAAAGAAAAATGAAAGCTAAAATAAACTTGTAGAGAAATACTAGATACTTAAGCATGCAATAAGTTTACAACAACAATAATATATCAGCTCTAAAATAAGCAATAAAGTGAATGAAAATATGACAAATAACCATAAAAAGACTTGTAAACCATTCACCAATGTTTGCATGAAACAAAGAGCAATAAACTATGTTAATTGAGTGCAACAAGACAAACCCTAATGGCTAGAAATGCAATTATTGCAACAATGACTATGTTAGAGATGATTCCAAGCAATAAATACAAAATGTTAGACTATGAATGCAAGAGAATGAATATGCAAATGAAAATCCTAGGCTAACACAAGTCGTTGGGAAGGAGAGAGAGCTAAACTAAGGTTTTATATCATTGGCAAATGAGAAAGACTAGTGTCATCTTGTTTTCTTGGGCATATGGAGTCAATGAAACACCTTCAATGGAGGCTAAATGCAAGAAAAGACTTGAAAATTTAAAACACCAGCATTATCCAATCATAAGCATAGGTAAAACCTTATAGGAAACAAACCCTAGAGTTTATCCTCTTATAAATCCTAGGTGTTGTCCTACCTCTTCTCTAGCGTCTAGCAAATGATATCAAGTGGAACTAGGTCAAACCCTAGAGTTTGTCCTCTTATAAATGCTAGAATTCAACCTCAAGGACAAGGTTAGGGGGATATACAATTATAATCCCTAATTTGACCTCTTATGCTTCAAAACAAAAAATATGGACAAAACAAGGGAAGGGGATAAACAATCTTAATCCTTCCTTAGGGTTTCTACAAAATTGTTCAAGGAAACAAGATAACATGTAACTATTACCAATCTAATAGAACATTCACCAAAATATACCGAGTACAAACACTTACTATCCAAGTCCCTATGCATGAGGAAACCCTAGTTTCATGAAAATCCACCAAAACAAGAGAAAGCATCCACAATATCATTCCAAAAGTGCGCATAAGAGCTCCATGATGAGAAAATAAGATAAGAAGACAAGTAGTAATGATTTTGTACAAGTGTGAGTTATGATTTGAAAATTGAGCAGTGTTGGCCTCTTTATATGAGGCAACCCTAGTGCTATAAACCCTCAAAATCCCATAAAACACAAAATATCCATGATACAAGTTGGATAGGTCATGGTCGACCCCGAAAATAGCCTCAATCATAAATATATAACAAAGATACATCAAAACATCCCCTCAAGAAGTGACAAGTGTGATGTAGAAGCCTCCAAAGGCCATGATGTCATGCTCTAAAGGTGAAAAAGTGCCTCCAAAGATCATGTCCCTCCATGAAAAGGTGCAAGCATCATCAAGGATCACATCTCTCAACCCAAGGGTTATGTCTCATCACCATCTAGTGCCAACTCATCATTGAGAAGGATCATCCCATGCTAGGCCTGCTCAACTAGCATCCAATCATGACATTATCATCATAGGTGAAACGTCCAAGGGATAGAAGGTGATGTCACAGGTGAAGAGGGATCCATAACCTCTCCAAAGAGGTGTGTCATCATCTCCAAATGCCACATCATTTTATCAAACCCTAATATGCTCAAGGGTGCTATATCCAGCTTGTGGGGATTTCTACCCTCTCAATGGACTATTTAGATATATATGTGATCATATGTCTAACGTCCAACATCCTAAAGGTGTGGGGAGGTACCCCAAGGTATGTACAATCATCAAAGGGTACAATTCTCTGCATAAAGTATGCAACATCCTCAAGATAATGCTCAATGTCTGGGGTATCACCATGAAAACATCCTCCAATAACCATGTCAATAGTGCATCAGGATCAAACAAGGTCAACAAAGTCAAGTGAGACCAACCATCACAAGGTACCATAGTCATTAGGATCATACACAGTAATCCATTACTTAATATAGAAGCCACATAAACAATTCACATTAGGTATCTTCTTCAAACTTCACATTAGCTCAAGACTTTATGGAATTTGACAATTTTAGGTATGGTAGGACCATCAAAAGACCCTATTAGGTGTGCCAACACCCAAGTAGAGGTATATTTACCAAGAAACCTATCAAAGTGCAAGTATGGTGAATGAAACAGTTGGGGTTACTTCATGGTGATGGAGTCATTAGCATGCAAAGCATTATGCTTGGTCCATATCCACGAGCACCTTTGTAGAGGGAGAACTTGTTGCTTGAGATACCCTATCATCGACAATGTGTGTATTCCAAACCCCTCTCTTGCCTTTTGATGTTATTTTATTGCTTTGAAAGTCCCCTTTTCATATTTCAAGCACTTTATCCTTTCTTTTCTTACTTGAATTAAGTTCTTTTAGTTGATATACAGTCCATGCATTAGGACTAGGGGCGATCACCTCATATCAAGGGGATGGAGCTAAAGCTGACCTTTGGCTTTTGACTTGGTCATTTATTATCCCAACATTTTTTCTTTCTATTATAACATTCTTTCTTTTTCTTATTCATTTTTAGTAACTGAATCAACCTTCGCATTCTAGCCCTTCTTCTCATAGGAGAATGAACCACAAGCCTTTTTGGTGTACATGTAACAACCATTACCGAAGTTTAGTACACCACGAAAGGCCCCGAGATGGAAAGTGTGAAGTATGGCGAATAGTGGTGTGTTACTCATATCAAAGCCTCCTAGTATTACCCATGTTCCCCAAGAGTGACAACATTGGACTTGGACACAAATGATGGCCACCAAGGTGAAACAAGGCAAAAGGCATAACTTCCAAGCTTATGATTCATTATCTGACTTTAACCCATGATCTTCACCTAAATTCCTAATGCATTAAATATGACACTTTATATGAAAACAATGATTAGTGTACCTCATAATGTGTTAGACCACCATCATCTGCTGAACCATGTTGATCAGGTATGATAAACTAAGTTGAATGAGGATGGAGGCATCTATGAGGTGGAAATTTCTGGAGAATACTAATCATCATCATCATTAGGATCATTGTCTTCAATATGGGCCATGAGACAAGATCTCCTCTAGCTAACCTTAGGTGAGAGGGGTTAACAACACCAACATATTTCATTGAACAATTTGGAGGGAAAAAGATTAAAACCACAACTAATATAGTCAAATTCAAGTTAGGGTTCAACTGTATGACTCATATTGAGGATTGTGAAAGAGAATGGAGGAGAATCAGGTATTGAGATGAACAAGTCCGGCCACATATTTTTCAAAGCACAATGTGTGACCTACCATATAAATGGTATAAAATTAAAAAATCAAGGGGAAATATGTGTACATGGAAATAGCCAAAATAAAACTTCATGAAAGACTTTTCCTTCATCCCAATAGAAGCCAACCTAAAAGAAGCAATCCAAGAGATTAGAGATTACACAGAGGGACCGAGTAATAAAATCACACAAGAGGGGTAAGTCATTATTTGACATAAGGTCGACCTCGAATTGCAATCGAATTTCATGCCATGAACAAAGTAGTCAAATCTCGTGACAAATCGACATGGAAAAAAATGTTTTATGGGAAAGAGCTTTAGATGGAGGAAAGGTCATCTAGAAGTAATGCAACAAGTGAAATATGTCTTAAAAGTGTTGAAGCAAGTCGACCAGGAAGAACAAGATAAAATCAACTTCCCTATGATGTGTAATGAAGTTTGTGAAGGAGAAAGGAAACTAGATGAATCGAAGGCACCTAAGTGGATGGATGCCAAGATACAATATACAAAAGTTGATATTTCAAATGATGGTTGACCTAAAATGGCTAGGATAGGTGACTACTGGTTAGAAAATTGAGCAACTGAAATAGTCAACCTACTAAAAGAGTACCAAGATGTGTTCACGAATGTTTATAAAGAGTTGAAAGGTTTGGTGAAGAAGATGGGAGAAATTAATATAAATTTAATACCAAGGGCCAAACCTATAAAGAAGAGACCATACAAACTAGCACACAAAGATAAAGAATTTGTGCTAAAAGAAATCAAAGGAATGTTGGTAGCTAGAATCATTTACCCTATTTACAAGTTGTAATGGATCAACCCAGTGGTAGTGCAACCGAAAAACCATGATCCCAAAAAAATTAGAATCTACGTCGACTTTAGAGGGTTGAATAAATTTACACTTATTGATGCCTTTCCCACCCTTTTTGCAGATGAAATTATAAACAAAGCAGTGGGACACAAATGCTATTCTTTTACAAATGGATTTCTGGGCAACAACCAAGTGCCAATTACTAAGGAGGACCAGAAGAAGACAACCTTTGTGTCTAAATTTGGATCGATTAATGCCCTTTGGACAAAAAACAACCCTGTTGTCTTCTCCATGATAGTACTTAAGGAATTTCAGGAGTACATACACAAAACCATGACAATATACTTCGATGACTAGACTGTATATAGTTTATTAGAAATCCATACACAAACTGTATACAGTTTACTAGAAAACCATATACATGAGCTAAGAATGATGTTGGAAAGGTGTCATCAAATACATCTTTCTTTAAATATATGGAAATGTATATAGAAAATTAAAGTAATTCTCGACTTAAATCCACATGTTAATGCCAAACATATCAAAATATTTTTGGGACATACTAGTTATGATTGCAAATATATAAGACATTATTTAGATCATTTTCCATTGATGAGCTACTCAAGAAAGACATAGAATTCACATGGAGTGCATATTACAATGTGCCATTTGAGCTATTAAAAGAAAGTTGGTCGAAGCTCCCATATTAAGATTTACTGCCTGGTTAAAATTTTTTAATGCGCATGTTGATGTATCTAATGTCATAGTTGGAGTGGTTCTTTCCCAACTTGGAGATGAGACAGTTGATCACCCCAATTTGTATGCTAGTTGAAAAATAAATAAGGAAAAAAGAAACTATTCAACTACAGAACAAGAGGGACTTGGAATGATTTTCACCCTGTAGAATTTTAGATATCACTTGTTGGCCAATCCTTTATATTTTACATTGACCACCAAGCTCTAAAATATTTGGTTAACAAACCTATACACTAGGGAAGAGTATGCAAATGGATTTTATTATTCCAAGACTTCAAATTTAAGGTGATTATTTGACTAGGGGAGAACAATGTTGGGCTCATATCACTTGTTAAGTGTAGATACATGAGAGGAAGCAACAAGGATAGATGATGATATTCCAAATAGCCACCTGTTTAGAGTTGAGGCTACACCTAAAGAACTAGTAGAAATCATCTAATTTCTACAAAAAGGAAAGGCACCAGGAAGTCTCCCAAAGAAGAAGAAGAAGGTAAAGTTGTAATGAAAACTGCTCCTTTTAAACTCATGAATGGATATCAATATAAGTTATGATTGAAAAATGTACTAAGGATATGTGTCTTAGAGGATGACAGGGATAATATAAATGGATATGCACATTCTATTCCAACAAGAGGGCATTTCCATGTGGATACCACAACCAACAAAATATTACAAGTTGGATTATGGTGGCCTAAATTGCACAAATATTGTAGAAAAAAGGCCAATACGTGCAATAAGTGTTAGAGGATGGGTCGACCACTATGAAAATAAGAGGTCAACCCAAGCCTCCCATTCAAAATATGGGTTGTTGAATTTGTCAGGCCTTTTCCAAAAAAGGGGAAAAGGACAGGAGCTAGGTACATCATAATTGTAATTGAATATTTCACTAATTGGGATAAAGCAAAACCGGTTGAGACATGTATAAAATAAGTCATATTTATAACCAAGTTCATTTATGAACAATATTATAATGAGATTTGGATTCCCCTTAACACTAATAAGTGACCAAGGAACTCATTTTGTAAATGGTACCACAAGTATATTAATGGAATACTTCCTAGTTGACCACAAGAAGACATCAACCTTTCATCCTGAATCAAATGGGGCAGTCGAGTCCTTCAATAAAACCCTACACAAAGGACTCATGAAAGTATGTTGAGTTGATAGAGACAACCGGGGTGACTATGTACCTGATGTTTTACGGGCATACTAGATTGCATACAAGAGATCGATTGGCCAAACACCCTTCAAATTTGTATATAGAAAAGAAGTTGTAGTTCCTCTACATTTCATAGATAATGTAGAAAGAGTGGCTTCTGTACTATATTATGGCTCATTTAAATCCAAACAAAATCAACTACATCAATTAAAAAATCCCAAGGAAGAACACATGACTAAACTCCCAAGGATCCAAAGCATCTTTTGTTGCAAAGAATTAGTTGTGTTTCAAGGGTGGCATGCTTCACATTGAAGTGATGTAAGAGTTATGCATATCACAATGGTTTCAATATCCATGAAGCATATAGAGGATACACAGTTTGATAGATTCAAGGATAAGGTACAAAGCCTCCGATTAAGCATAACAATGGATGGAGTTAACATGTATTCCCTCCAAAATACCAACTATTTTGTTTGGCTAGTGGTAATAACAATATCCTCCCATGATTTTTTGTGAAGAATGAACATCTTATATTGGTTCTTATAGTTCCTACTAGAAGACAAGTAAAGAGAATGGATGTCTACCTCCAATCATCGATTGATGAATTGAAGCAATTATGGGAAGGGATAAATGTATATGATTGTATTAAGAGCCATCTCAATGAATATATCTTTTATGTTGTATGGCATATGTGCACACACCACACACAATTATCCAAGACTATAAGTTTGTTATGGTAAGCATGTTGATTGATTTGTTTATATCCATATCATTATTTGTCATACTTAATTTGATGCATTTGTCTTCTTTGGCACTAATGTGTTTCATATACAATAGCTTCTTTGGTCTTGTAACAAAAGGGTACCATGGATGTAAATGTTATGCTATAAAGGCTAGGTGGGTTTTCCACCTATGAAATCCAATGTACAACTGCTTGAGGGTATTCCTCCCAAAAAACCACTCTTATGAAAGAGTAGCTTCCACTTTAAATGGTAAACCAAAGAGAACCCAAAGACTTGAAAGAATGACACCAACACACTATCTTGGGGCATATGAAATAGAGAATGAGAAGGAAATTGTAGAATTGTTAAATTCAAATGGGGAACCCATGTTTGATGATCCTAAATTTATTGACACCTATGTAGAAAAAATGCCCATTAGGATGAAAAGGAAATCTGTATTTTATGAGCTTCCATATTGGGAGAATATTAAGGTTTCCCACTTACTAAATCCCATTCATATATTAAAAAATGTTTCAACTTCACTATCGAGGCACATATCATTGAAAGAAGTGACACATTGGGTGTTAGGAGAGATCTTATTTCTTTGAATACTGAAAAGAAACATTGACTAAGAAAAGAAAGTAGAGGAGAGGCCAATACTTGTTGATCTTTTAAAGAAGGTTTTATCTTACTGATTTTGAAGATGACATGTCCACAACAAATGATATTATATTGGGTATGAAGGCCCCTTCTTTTATATAGGTTGAATCTATGATGTTTCTTCATCATAGAAGAACAATTATCGGGGTTGAAATCATCTGACTATTTGAACCTTCTAACGGTATGCATGTTGATTACACACTTCTTCTTCTTCTTTTGGTAGTGTAGGGTATATGCAATGCACTTACAATTTTATGCCAATTAAAATCATACATGTTTATTTCGTATTATCATTATCCTTTTCTTATGCATGGTTGTGTGAACCACAACTTTCCCTAGGACCTACAATGTGTCACATCTGAATTATCTGCATTTATATGTTGGGTTACATTAAAGGAATTTCACATGTATATCATTCTACAATGGCATCAAAAGATAGCTGAGATTGTTTGTATGATTGAGAAGGAATTTCCCACTAGTGCCATGGACTTTCAATTCCATCTTCTAATTCACCTAGTTGATGAGGTCGAATTAGTCAAGGTGGTCTCATGTCATTGAATGTTCTTCGTAGAGAAGTACATGACAAATTTGAATGGTTTTGTTTGACAAAGGAAAAAACATGAGGGGTCTATGGTGGAGGGTACATAGTATATGAGTTGTTTTATTATGACAATGAGTACATCAAGCAAATCAATGAAACATTAGGCATGGTTTATGATGACCATTGAGATGATGACAAAAGGGAAGGGGAGCTACTCCAAACCAACATAAAAAGGTGCATGATAAAGAGCCAATCGCTTATTATTTTTCAATTTTATACAGAGTAATCATTTACAATAAACTTGATAAGATATATTTGATCTCATACTAGTTGTTTGGATTTCATGAAAACATCAACAAATTTAGAAATTTATGCGAACAATAAGCTTGTCCTTTATAATGCAGAGGCAACACAACCATGGGTGGAATTGTATGAAGAGAAGAGAATGAAAAGAGACAATGACATGGAATAATTCAGATGGTTGAATAGTAGAGCATGTCTTATCCTAATCATTTAAAAGAAAATATGCTAGTGATCTATGTCGATAGCTAGGTGGATAACTAGATCAAAGAGAAATATGATGTGTCCAATCATTCCTGCATGGTGAAAAGGATGCACTAAACATAGGGATCGAGTGCAACATATCTGTAATAATCTCTCTATGTCAATTGTTTATTTTACTATGCACATTTGAATTATAACATGTATTATGTTTTTATTAATGCTTGGGTTACTAGACATATGAAATCATTATTCATTCATATTTATAGGTGCATTTGTTCCCATTCATATTGACGCAGGGACATCATTTTTGCATTGAGAATGTTGATGATGGATGTATCACACTTGATTGTGGAGTGGATATCAAGTTCGACCAACTTAGTTGTGATATCCACTGTGATTAGAACCTAATAGAGGGGAAGTTAGGTTACGTCGAAAAGATATAAGAAATTATGCAAGTGGACTTCTCATCTTTCTAATGTGTTAGTTTTAGGTGTAGGTAGTGGGATACCTTTGGTTGGATTAATGTAAAGAGAGATCATGCAAGTAGGTTAATATGTATCAACTCTAAAAAGACATGGGATGAAAACAAAGAGCCTTATGTTTTCCAAAAACACCACAACCAAGTGTTCTTTTACCCATATGTGTTCATCAGGGATTGGTGATGCATACTAGGACATGATCTAAGATCAACAAATATTTTTTAGAATAACAACGTTATCATGCCAAGGGAGGAAAATGATAAGGGTGATGACAATGAAGAGTGACATGTACATGTTTTATTTCAACATCTATGTTGTGAATGTGTCATTTTATTATGGTTTTCTATAAATGGAAACTATGTATGTATTCTTAATTATCATGGTTTTAGTGGTGGTGGTTCC
>ML833741.1:0-34362 GCA_009831015.1 Picea engelmannii
ATTTTCATTTTGAATCATCTTGTACTTGAACATTTAAGTGGGGTAAAAGGAGGTTTCCCCCTCGAAGAGGCTTATTATCTGAAATTCTCTCTTTTTCAAGGCGTTGAGTACTTTTCCTGAGGATTTTCTATGCTATATTGATATTTGGTTCTTAACACTACAACTTCCAAATATAAAGGGAGGGATAAACCTCCAAGAGGAAGATACAATCCTCTAATATCAAGAGAGGGTTAACCTCTCCATCCTTTTCCCTTCCTTCTACCCAAGAATATATGAGAGATAATAGAACTTTACATTAAATCATCACCATCAATCAACTATCACATAGAACCTGATAATGCTTCTTGAGATTTCTTCAATTTCTATAGTTCTTCAATTCTTGGAATACTCTGATCCTATAGATAATATTACTCAATGTATTCTCTGAAACTTATTCAAGTTTCACTCCTTTAATCCTCCCCAAAAAGAAGTTATAGAGAGTATGGTAGACCTTGTTCAATTCACCATCAATCAACTATCACATAGAACCTGATAATGCTTCTTGAGATTTCTTCAATTTTTGTAGTTCTTCAATTCTTGGAATACTCTGATCCTATAGATAATATTACTCAATGTATTCTCTGAAACTTATTCAAGTTTCACTCCTTTAATCCTCCCCAAAAAGAAGTTATAGAGAGTATGGTAGACCTTGTTCAATTCTGGTTTGTTCAGGAGACCGAACTTGTACAGAATGCCCTACGCTCAATATTTAACATCAGATTCAGAAACATGCACACAAGAAACTGTAATACATAATCTTTCCAATTAAATTGGTCCCACTTCATTTGGATTATCTATGAAGAAGTTATGACTGTTTTACCCGGAACACCTCTTTATTGACTAGCTTCAGGATGTGTCAAAAATCCTATCTTCCACAGAGTGTATCTCCATAATCATAGTGAATCAAGAGAAGAAACCTTTACCACAGGTACCTTGATATGACTTCTCAATACCATAGCAATTTCACCATCTGAATCATTCTAGAAAAAAATGTTATAGCGAAAATGGTAAGATGACCTGAAAATAACATACCTTAGAACACATCACCAAAAGACTTCATCCTCCCTTGAAATTCGGCCTTCTTTACTTCTGATTTCCTTTGAAATTCGACTTGTGTATCAAATGAATTATATTCATATTTATTTATACCATTTATTTCACTTCCTTTTAACATTAGGGCTGACCTGACACTTTCTTATTTTGTAATTTTGTTCTTTAATTATCTTCAGGGCCTACATGTACTTTCTTCTTCAATTCACTTAGTCATCTTCAAAAATTCATTTCTCCTCAACCATGGGGATCTATGTGACATGCAACATACCACCGGAAACAACATGATGTATGCTATCCATCTATGGGTGTTGTATCTGCATGTGCATTGTCCTTCATGTCCAAATACCTTCATCAATCTTGTGGTCCAAAAACGATGACTAGGGTTGACATCAATGACAACAACCAATCTTCCAACAATCTCCCCCTTTGTCATTGATGGAAATACTCATGCTCCCCCTATCATCATGATCCCAATTTCTCTCCCCCTTTGACATCAATGGAAAAGGGTAGGGATTCTCCCCCTGAGTTTAATGACAAAATGTAACTCTCTTCTTTGGGGATTCTCCCCCTGAACATGTGGAACTCAATAATACTTCATCCTTATTTTTGGCCTTTGGTGTTGGAGAAATTTCTATTTTCAACACACTAGTTCAGTGGGAGTAACACTAGTTCATTGGGAGTCAACTGACTAGTTCTATTTTTACCATCACTATTATACATGCATGCATTCCTAAGGAAAGCTAACTGCTTGATTGTTTTTATTAATTATGGAATGGTTTTCCCTATATATGAGTGTATTCCACTCATTCATTGTATCATATTGATCATGATCTATGTATCAATTATCAGCTCATTGGAGTAGTGTGAATATATTTTCTCATTCTTCCATATTGAATCTCTTTTTTTTTTTTGAAAAGATTTCTTTGTACTTGCTTTAGCTAGATCTCTTGTGCAGGTTTCTATGAAAAATTGACATAGTATCAGAGCTATGCTGCTTGGAGCAAGCCAGAAAAGCCAAAGAATAAGGAAAATCGGGGTTTCGACGAGCTAAATTCATGGTCGTAACTTTCAACAATTAGTCCTCTCCAAATATTAGGTTTTTGAGGAAACTTCTCACCATGAACGTAAAACGACCCATTTTGGAAGTGGGTTTTCAACCATTTGTCGATATTTGTCACCGTGTTTTCAAAACGTGAGCCGCAAGACAGCCTCCTGAAACTGATACGAATCCGTGGCCGTACCTTTCCACATTCATTGCTCCCAAAATTTTATGTTTTAGAGGAAATGGTCCATAAAGAGAGTAAATCGACCCATTTTGGAAGTGGGTTTTCAACCGTTTGGCAATATTCCTCACCGTTTTCCCAGAAAGTAAGTCGCAACATCATCTCCTGAAACTGATATGAATTTTTAATTTCTCAATTTTTCACTTGCAAATTGAGAGTAAATTTTTAGGGGTTCTTGGAATCAGTGGGAGAGATGGATATGACAACTATTATACAACCAAACTTGGTGGTAATCCTCACACCATACAATTATTTTGATTGGAAGTTGAAGGCAAAATTCCAACTCAGAAGGAAAGGATTGTATAATTTGACGACGACGACATAAACATAACCTACATCAGCAATTGAGAAGATGAGATGGGCAAACCGTAAGGATGAGGCCAGAGGAATACTTATTGAGTTAATATCCACTGATTTGTGGTTTCATGTTGCCACATGCAAGACTCCAAAAGAGATATGGACCACCTTGGAAGGACTCTTTGGAAAGCAGGATGACATGCGAGGTCATATGCTTGAGGTAGAGTTGAATACCTTAGACCCTAAAAGTTTTGATAATATACAAGATTTTTTTTACTAAATTTAAATCTTTTCTATTAATCTTGGGTGAATGTGGTATTGATAAGTCTACACAAGAGAAACAACTTATTCTAACAATCTTGGCCAAGCTAGGACCAGAATACACTATAAATGTCTCCAATTTCCATTCTAGCAGATGTCTTTTTGGAACAAATTGGAAAATGCCTACGTTGGCTCAGTTCATTGAGTCTCTTACACAAGAGAAGATAAAACTCATACATATGGGCCTCATGAAAGATCCCAAAGCACATGCACTCACCATGCAGGATGGAAAAGGGTCATTCAAATAGAATAGGAAGGAGGGATATTCCAAATCCTTTAATGATTCTTCACGTTCCAAAGACTCTTCAGATTCCAAGAAGAAGAAGAAGGGAAATCAATGCACTTACTGCAATAAACTGAATCATGAAGAATCCACATGCATGAAGAAACAAATCGATCTTATGGCACATTCACTTCAGCAGAACAACCTTGGAAACTTCATTCCAGAGGGAGTCAAGAAGCAGAAGGAATAAGATTCTGCTCCTAAGAAAGGTAATCATCATGCTCTTGTTGCAATTAATTCCTCATCTGATTCATGGATTATAGATTCTGGTGCAACCCATCATATGGCAGTGAAAGAGGAAGTTTTCTCTTCCTTGAGTCCATGCTCAAGAACCCCTATTCTCATGGGCAATGATACTCTAGTAGTAGTAGCAGGAGAAGGGAGAGTGGAACTACACAATGGCATTTTTGAGAATGTTTTACATGTTCCAAATATTTCTATGAATCTGCTCTCATTTTATCAGATTACTCAGAAAGGAAAAAAGGTTGAATTTACATCAGATTTAGTTTCAGTAATTGACATCCATGACAATTCCATTATTGCAATTGGTGAGGTGGATCACAAGTCAAGGTTGTATAAATTCACTAAGTTTTCTGACAATGACTCCTCTATTCTACTTACACGTAATGATATTACTTTGCATGCACCTCCACTAAAACATGCATATACTCTTGTTATTCCATTAGTTTCAGACATCAGAGATGATTCCATACACTCTGATTCTATACATGGAAATAAGCATGTAGTACATCAAGATAAGAAGAGAGCAACAAAGCTTCAGTAGATGCCCAAAAAGGCACATACAACACTTCAGGCAGCAGACAACCTTGCATGGAATCTATTGGATTTGAGGAGGACTCCATCTCAGCATGAGGATCCTTCTCATGTATTTACAACTTCAGAACCTGTGATGCCCATGCATTGTTATATGGTTCCATCTACTGATCCACAGAACTACAATAGGGTTATGGGAAATCCATTATGGCAAGCAGCCATGCAGAAGGAGTATGACTCACTCCTACAGAACCATACTTGGAATCTGGTTCCACGTCCACCAGAAAGGAATATTTTCAGTTGCAGATGGGTCCATAGGATCAAGAAGTACAAGGCTAGACAAGTTGCCAAAGGACTTCATCAAATCCATAAATATTTCTACATCTTCAAGAAGACTTTCAGTGAGCAGAAGTTTCAAACTTTGCAGGATCGTCTTGCAGTGAAGAACAAAGTTGCCTAACAGCTGCCATTTTCTTCTTTTGATACATTATCTTTTGAGGAGAGGTTTTGTTCCCACATGGTTTTCCCTATTTCCTCACTTTTATTCAGTGTTCATTAGTTGCATTGTACATGAGTACCTAAAAGGGCCTAGTAGCCGAGACTCATTTTTACTCCATAGTGATGTTCAGAGGGGGTGTTGGAGAAATTTCTATTTTCGACACACCAATTCAGTGGGAGTAACACTAGTTCATTGGGAGTCAATTGACTAGTTCTATTTTTAGACTTTCTATTTTTACCATCACTATTATGCATGCATGCATTCCTAAGGAAAGCTAACTGCTTGTTGATTTTCTTAATTATGGAACGCTTTGCCCTATATATGAGTGTATTTCACTCATTCATTGTATCATATTGATCATGGTCTATGTATCAATTATCAACTCATTGGAGTAGTGTGAATATATTTTCTCATTCTTCCATATTGAATCTCTCTCTTTTTCTTAATAAGTTTTGTTTGTACTTGCTTTAGCTAGATCTCTTGTGCAGGTTTCCATGAAACATCGACATTTGGGACTTTTTCTTCCATGGAATCCTTTTGTTTGGATTCTTTCTTCTCTCTCTTCTTCATGTCTAGGATGTATATGTGGTTTGTTCTTCTTGTTGCAGTTGAAACCAATCTTCCTGAGTTATTTTCTCTAATTTTACATTTTCAGGAGTCAAACGTAAGAGCGTATCCTTGATCACACATTTTACTAACACTAAGTAGATTATGCTTCAAGTCTTCAACCAATAGGACATTCTTTTCTTTTACATTTTTTCTTCCAAGCTCTACTACACCTTCACCAAGTATTTTGGCAGACGAGTCATCTCCAAATGCAACATTGCCACCCTTTCTCTTCAAGTTGATGAATTTGTCTTGATCCCCGATCATGTGTGAAGAACATCCACTGTCCATATACCATTCATCTTTTTCTTTACATTCTTCAGCGGTCAATGATACTCGACAATCTTCATTGTTTGGAATCCCTTTCCTTCTCCATCCTGTGGTTGGCATAGGGACATCTTCATTCATATATCTACAATCTCGTGCTTTGTGACCGAGATAATTAGATTTGTAGCATACAATATTTTTGTCCATCAACGGGGAAAATGAATTATAACTTATGCTGACAATTCCACAATTATTTCCATATCTTCTATTTACACCATGCATGTTTCTTGTGTAGTTGTTCATTTCATTGATTCTGCAATTAATTGTCTTATGTCCAAAATTTTTGCAAGTATAACAGTGACCAAGAAAGAAATTGTGATACCTTGGAGTAAGTGGCCTTCTTTCTGATGTAGTCCATCTAGGTTCATGATCTAATCTTTTGTAGTTTCCTTCATACTGATTGAAGCTTCTTTGATTCCTGAAGATAGGAGGTCTTCTTGGATATTCATCTCTTCTTTCTGGTATCCTGGTCCACTTCTCATCAAATGTTTGTGTAGCTCTTTCTTCAACCTTCGTGTTGGTATTTGATCTTCTTTGTATGAAGTTTCACCCATGCATCAAAGATGTGTTAAGTCTTTTGGCACTTGAGAGTTTCTTAAGTTCTTCCACTATGAGACAACTTATTGTTCAAGTTTCTCACAATCTTCTTCTTTCTTCATCATTTGGACATTCCTTACTTCTCCTATTCTTCTTTCTTCTTTGAGTAGAATTTTAAAGGAAATGTTTTCTTCTATTAGTTTCTCAAAGTCTTCTAATTGTTTCTTCAATCTTATAACTATCTTTTCACAACTACCTAGTTCACTTCTTAGTTTTCTATGCGTGTCTTTGAGCTTGCTATTTTCAATCTCAACATGCTTCAATTTTTTAAGATTCTCATCTTCTTGTTAAATAAATTTTGCATCATGATTTTATTCTTCGTCATTGGAATTTTATTCTTCAGTGTCATTTCTTTTAATACTTCGATGAGGACCTTCAAATTCAACATTTCCTACTCCTTCACAATTAAAGCAAAAGAACCGACCTCTGTTTGCTTCTTTGAAATCTGAGATGTTGTAATTTGCTTCAACTTCTTCTTCTTCTTCTGCTTCTTCCCTTGCATAAAGTTTGTGTAGCTTGTCCCAAATCTCTTTTGATGATGCACGTGATCCCACCTTGGATTTCATTGAATCTGTCAATCCATCTAGGATGGTATCTATTGCCAATTTGTTGTTCCTTTTTGCTTCCTTTTGAGCTACAGTCTTTGGTTTCTTCAAAGCATTGTATCCTGAAGCAACTGAGAGCCAAACATCTTCCCTGAGAGATTTCAAGTAAGTTTCCATTATATTAATCCAGTATTCAAAATTTCTTCCATCAAATGGTGGAATCCCATTTGGAATTTTGTCTTCCATTTCTTCTCAGGATCTTCCTTCTAGTGGTTAAACTGTATTGAAGGTAACTCACTCTGATACCAATTGTTGATACTGAGAGGGGGATGAATCAGTATCAAGTACAATTTAAAACCTTTTTCAACTTATACTTAAACCATTAAACTATATCCAATGATAAATTAACAATAGTATAAGAGTTACACCAATACACCACAATACACCATGCAAAATATATGAGAAATAATCAATAGTTATTGTTCAAGGGAAGTAATGACTTACAATGGTAACTACAACTTCCAAATATAAAGGGAGGGATAAATCTCCAAGAGGAAAATAAAATCCTCCAATATCAAGAGAGGGTTTACCTCTCCATCCTTGCCCCTTCCTTCCACCCAACAATATATGAGAGATAATAGAACTTTACATTAAATCATCACCATCAATCAACCATCACATAGAACCTGATAATGCTTCCTGAGACTTATTCAATTTCTACAATTCATCAATTCTTGGAATACAATGATCCTATAGATAATATTACTCAATGTATTCTCTAAAACTTCTCCAAGTTTCACATCTTGAATCCTCCCAAAAAAGAAGTTATAGAGAGAATGGTAGACCTTGTTCCATTATGGTTTATCCAGGAGACCGAATTTGTACAGAATGCCCCGCACTCAATATTTAACATCAGATTATGAAAATTGTACACAAGAAACTATAGTCCGTACTCTTTCCAATGCAATTCATCCCACTTCATTTGGATTCTCTATGAAGAAATTATGATTGTGTTACCCGTAACACGTTTTTATTGACTAGCTTTAGGACTAGTCAAAAACCCTATCTTCCACAGATTTTATCTCCATAATTATAGTGAATCAATAGCTGAAACGCTTACCATAGGTACCTTGATATGTCTTCTCAATACCATAGAAATTTCACCATATGAATCGTTCTAGAAAAAAAGTTATAGTGAAAATGGTAAGATGACCTGAAAATAACATACCCTAGAACACGTCACCAAAAGACTTCATCCTCCCTTGAAATCCAGCCTTCTTTACTTCTGATTTCCTATGAAATTCGACTTGTGTATAAAATGAATGTATAATGATATTTATTTATACCATTTATGTCACATCATTTTAACATTAGGGTCGACCTGACACTTTCTTATTTTGTAATTATGTTCTTTAATTATCTTCAGGGCCTACATGTACTTCCTTCTTGAATTCACTTTGTCATCTTCAAAAATTCATTTCTCCTCAACCATGAGGATCCACATGACATGCGACATACCACCGGAAACAACATGATGTATAATATCCATCCATGGGGGTTGTATCTGCATGTGCATTGTCCTTCATGTCCAAATACCTTCATCAATCTCGCGGTCCAAAACCCATGACTAGGATTGACATCAATGACAACAACCAATCTTCCAACAACATATCCACAAAAAATTCCGAACAACCCAGATTGTAATGTAAATGTTATGAGGAAACAATGACTCCGTTGTGTCCTAATTTTCTACAAACTGTCCCAAATTACCATTTTGCAGCGCATTTGACAACACGTGCTGTGAAATTTCCTGTAGGTTCCTTTAACATTTAAAATTATTTTACTTTTAAAACTTTTACAAAAAGCTGGGAAATCCTTCCAAAACCTACTACAAACCTCTTGGAACATGAAGTAACCTTGGATAAATCATATGAATATGGTAACTGCAACTCAATACCCAAAATCATTACTCTGATTATAATCATAAGCACATCACAGTTTGAGGATGAACATGATGCAAGTAGGAGGTGAGAAAAGAAGAACATAAATCCAACTTGGATGAAAACTATAGATAAGTAGAAATTGAAGCAGCTCTGTGTAAAACAGAGGGATTGAAGCATGACCATTAATTTTGCAGCATGAGTTTGCAGCATGAATTGAACTGGATTTTTATGAAAGTCTTGTAGTATTTTCCACATCTAAGGAGAAACATATGAGTTGACTGGTTAAAACCTCAAACCTAGATGAATATCAACTGAAAAAGGTCTGATTTATTAGAAAACAAAGAGTTTGCAGCGCCACTTCATAGTGCACAATCTGCAACACACAGTAATATAGTGGATAATTTTATTGTTGCGAGAGGAAACTATAAATTGCCCCTTTGGTATAACAAACTTGAAAATGGATAGGTTTTAGGATATCGATGCTAACCCATGTTTCTTTCATGATGATGAAAACTATCATGACACCAATACTCTTACATGGGCTAATGTCAAAATTATTTACTCATGAACATTTCATGTGCTAACACTCCCCTTCACAAACATTTCCACAAACTTCCCAAACTGTCCGCCAGACAAAATACACGGGCCATAATTTCATCAAACCCATGGAAATAATGAAACTACATATATTATATAGTCTGGGTATGTGGTGAGGGTACAAAAGTCACAAAACCTCACTATTCCTTTTCTTTTGCATAGAAAAACCCATTAAAATTAAATCAAAAGAAAAGAGAAAAACTAAATGCGTTCACCATAAGACGTTTTCCAACATCCATAACACAACAATATCACCTTTTCTATAGGCGCCATACAAAAAAAATACTTCAATTAGAATAGAATGTCGAATCATAATTTCATTTGAAACACTTAAATACTAGCATGAAGAAACTCAAATGAGCATGTGAGTCACATGGCCAGAATGCCCACAACTAATCGATTGTAAAATTTGGAAAACAAATGCATTCTGCATGCAAACTCTAAGATCCAACAATATAATTTTATCCAGACCAGAGAGAAATCCATGAATGAAGAAGTAGAAGACCATACCTATTAGAATAATGCTAGCAAATTGACACAACACAATTTCTTTCACCAAAGGCCGAGCACGATGGAGGCGCTACCGGCCAAAGAAACCACAACAAGTGCGAATGGAATAGTGAAGGTGGTGGCTTCGAGGTAGAGTAACAATGACATCCAGTAAATGCACATTGCTTCTCATATTTACACACTAAATTTCATCAACCACATCCGACTAAGGATCCCACTTAGCCTCTAAGACTTGTTCCAGACATAAAATATCAACCATCATATATATAATATCCATAACATACCATTTCCAAACTCAAAGTCGAATCGGTCTCTCATATGAATTTTGTAGTAATAAAATGCCCATTTAACACTTAGAACCAAAATAACATGTCCCACATTCCTTGCTAGTGGAGTATTACAACGAACATAATAACCATTTTTCCTATATATATAAATATACCATAAGTTACATGTGGCTTATACTTGGAGCAATAATCAAAATCTAGGGGTATCAAGAGTAAACTGATATGTTTAATAAAATAAACATTTTCTCCTTTTTAAAATCAAACTACTAACACACCCAACATCCCTTAGTTGCACATAGAAACAGGTTAGGATCTCCCCTTATTGTCAAACTGTACAATCTTTCTCATAAGGTAATCATGAGGGCAATGAGAGGAGCACTTTATATCATTATTTTTCTAAAGGGGTCCCACCTATCTAGTATTATTTAATGTATATATATATATATATATATATATATATATATATAATGCATTGAAACTCATTTCTAGGAAGGAATTTTATGTTGCGCTTCTGGGCATCAACAACATGTTCATGAATGTATACTTACATATGACTATGTGTTAAATTGTTAACGATTGTCTGAGTATACGAGAGCTGCACTAGAGTGGGAGTGTGACATATCGATAGATTAGAATAGATCATGGGTATGCTCTAGGTGAAGAGGCATACTCCAGATGAAGTATTCTTGGTGATCCAAAAAACCAAGTAAGAACCGTTGCGGTGTTGCATGATTTAGGAGGGGAATGATCACAAGATCTGAACAGGAGTCCTATGGGGTTGTGATAGATGTATCAGAGAATATTTGGCTCTTCATCACTACTGTATTCAGAGCAGTTGTGGCAGGGCCCACTTGTTTGGTAAAACAGTTTGAGCATAATCTTGGTGAGGGTTCGGTTAGGTGGACTGACCCATCACAAAATAAACCTGAGCATATACTTCATGGTTTATGACTGAAGTGAAGGGTCGAGTTGCGGATACATCCTTGACTTGTGAATAGACCTAGGTGCACTATTGGATTTTTCTTGTGTTGACCAGGGTTATAATTTAGGTTTCCAACAAAACCTTGCAAACCAATGCCCCTTTTGGAGACCAGAAGGAAACATTGCGCATAGAGTGCACAATGCAGTCTGACCCAAGATGGCTTATGGGTGACTACAGGACCTAGGTGTCTGCAATATTGGAAGGGAGGTTGTTGTGGGGATGGGAGACATTCGTCTACCTCAAATGCATTAGATCTATTATTCTAACACAATAACACATCATTAAATCTTAGATATACCAATCAGTAATCATATATATTCATCGGGGTTTATTCTACAGTAATTATCCTCTCATTATACTATGCATTGCATTTTACTATTAACTGATTAATTCATTCATCATGACTAAAAAATCACAAGAAAGGTGAGAAACATTCCACACAGTGACACAAATTTACTATGGTTCACCCCCCCTGGGATACGTCCACAAAGATATGGTTATCTTCACTCTTTTATTATTCTTCATCAAGTTTATAGCATTGCGCACATTACAGTTGAGATTGACAAGATCACACTAAAATCCACAACTTACGACCTTACCATCGAATACAATGCATATCTATGTATGTCTTCTCATATCTCTATCATATCAGCCTCATTAATAGTAACTAGATGTCACATATCACTAACAGTCACTGGATCTCCTTAGATATCACAATACATATTTATATTACAAAAATGGCCTAGCAATACCCATTACAAAAATGACCAAAAACCTAACCCACTAACCCTATGTGGATTAGGTTTGTCCACTTTCTAACTTCTTGAGTGCGACTGGTCCAAAATCCAGTTGTTTTCCTCGTTAATACGTATCTTTTGACTTTCCTTTTTTTTTCGGTGTTGCTTTTCCCTGGTTTTTGGCGTGCGCCCCTTTGTTGATCCATTTCCTAACTTCCTTCATTATTTTTTGTGATTTTCCCCAAAATGTCATGCGCCAATATGCATCCCTTGAGCAGGCCAAGCACAAAGTTATGAGGGTGAACTGAGCACTTAGGCAAAGAAAAAAAATGAAGTATTGTCGTAGAACTTGTTGCAGACTAGAACATAGAGCTAACTGTAGAAGAGGTTGGGTGCGGACCTTCCTGAATGGATTGATAAGGTGGAATGTTCCATTATAGGTGGCTTGAGCACAATCGTATGTGGATATACAGACCAAGGGGAAATTTTGTGAGGGATAACCAAGTACTTGGATGTGTAGATGACAATGGGACTCATTGCATACTTGGGACAATGCAGAGGGGTTGCATGGAACTCTTGAGAAGACCAAGTGACGAGATTCAAGCAACAAAGTGGACACAATAGTAAGTGGGTTGAGGATAGAAGTCTTGGTTAACATTGGGGTGATCCACAGTTTTGTGGGTGAACGATCTCTAAAATCACTCAATTGTAAACCTGAGAACTTCACTGGAATGTGTAAAGTGTTGAAGTCAACAGTGATGTCAGTGATAGGGATTTTTCATTCAGCACCATTAATAATTTGGATGTGGGTTGGAAAAATGGATTTTTTGGTAGATCCAATGGAAGATCATGCAATGATATTGGGCATGGACTTCCTCATACTTTCCAAAGAAACTCCACTCATTTAGAAAATATGCTTAGTATTCTTGGATAAGGCCAGAACGCCAAGCACACACCTAACAATGAAGAGGAATCTTAAGAAGATGACTAGGATTGTTTTGATCAGGTTGGTTGAAGGAGTCGGTGGAAGCACAAACAAGTCTTGCAATGAGACATGAGAGAAAGAAGTAATCCATACCATAAAATATCTAAGTATTTTGGGGAAATAAGAGAAACAATTAACAACGACGAAGACTTTGGTGAAGAGATCCATGGGGAAGGTTGTTCAACTGAGGAAACCACAAAACCATGAACATGAGTGTAAGACACAGTTGGACTCTTAGCATATATTCAAGATTCTTTTTCAAAAACTAAAATGAATTAAAGCATAATGGTACAGAATTATTTTTCATTAACTCATAATTTGTCTCAGGCTTTAAGCTTTCATCTGGAATTTGAAAATCAAAGTAGGTCAAGGGATGTAATTTTGGGTTTATAACAACCTCCATATCAACAATGGAATCTTCACCTAGTTGATCAAAACATTATCCATCTCTACTATTGACAACTTTCTTATAATTTCCTCTCAAAAATTGAAAAGAAGAGAAACATAAGGGCAAATATTTTTCCCTTACTCTGAAATTTTCTGCATTTTCCTCATCATTGTCATGTTTGTTGTGCAAAGGTTGATTGTCACATATGAGTTTTAACTGATCTTCTTCCTGCCAACGACATGTTGTTGATTTCTTTGACCAGTCAACCTCTATTTCAGCCTCATGATCATCATCATACTGATCACACTTGGGTAAATCATCCATGAATGAAATGTCATCAAACATGCACATCATATCAGCTAGTGGCTCTTCAACAAGATGAGATGGAGATTCATCTTTGACTACGTTGTGAATTGAATTCATGAAATAATCCTTTGGTGGTTCAGAATACTGAGGCTGGGCTAAAAAATGTTTGGGAACAGGGACCTTTTCTTTCTCTGAAATCAATGGAACCTGATGTCTTTGAACATCAAGTTTTTCTCTTATGCTAATCTTCTGCATCATCTCTTCCATGGTGCTGGCCAGAACGACCAATTTCACTTATGAGGATGTCATCCGCTTCTTTTCAGTTTTGTACTTTTCCTCTTCTCTTATCTTGGACCTTTTGTGCAACAAATTAGTTTCTACATCAACTGCAATCTTTTTCATTTCTTCAAGGGTTGCAGTGTTCTTTTCTCTTAATTGGAATGCCATCTCAGGATCGAAGGCATTTGGGAAATGCAAGTGAACTGATCCTGGGGGTGGTCTTATATCAGTACGCATTGCATGATATATATTATTGAACCTTGTTGAAAACTGAGGTACTGTCTCCCCTGACTGTCTTTTCAAATAGTCATATTCTTCTAGGATGAGAAAGGCATTTCTCATGATCACCCATTGATCTAGGAAAATTTTCACAAACTGATGGAAATTGCTAATGCTTGCATTTGGAATATTCTTAAACCAATTCTTGAATTTACCTTGCAATGATAGGGAAGACATTCTGATGCAGACAGAGTCATCTTCTACCTCAAATAGATCAAGAAAATACTCAAGACTTTGGATATCATTTTGAATAGTGATTTTCACATTTTCTCCATAAAACCTAGGCAAATTATTGATGTAATTGATAGGGAGGTCATGGAGAAAAGGAGGAAAATGTAGAGGCTTGTATATGTCTGGGATTTTTGCAGGTATAGGAGGTGAAGCAAGAGGCTTACAACCATCTGGAGGTTTAGCAAGAGTAGGAGATAAAGAAGGAGGCTTATGTCTCACTAGGATTTCTACAGGTGCATCAGTATGTACATGATCTATAATTTGGGGCTTATTCTCTTGAGGCTCATCAATTAGCAGGTGGTCAATGCAATATTCAACAATGTACCTTTGATCGGGCTTAGAATAAGATAGAACATAATTAAATATAAAACCAAAGATGTCTTGAATGAAATTTGGACTTGAGTACCTGCTCTTTCTAGGCTGCTTGGTCATTCTTCAGGTTCTTCCTCAAGTGGAGTCTTTGAGTTGGCACTGTCTGGAGCTGATTGGAGTCCTTAGGTGAAATATTTCATCCTTCTAGTGTCTGGTCACTGTCCACAATTAGTGATCAGATCTGGAACTTTGAAGTGTACTACTAGGGAGAGTTCCCCAGTATGGTTGCCATTTTGTTAGCACTCTATAATTTTCCTAAGGCTATGGAGGCAGTCACAGAGGAAACATCAAAACCACTTCGAGTCAGGGATCTATCCCTCCAATACTCAAAGAGGGATCTCTCTGTCAAATGTAGATTTATCTTTGTTTGAGATTGGATCTCAGGCTAGCTATGCAGAAAAATATTTTTTTTAGAGTTTCTGGTTGAGACAACAAAGGTTCATTGGGCAAAATGGAGTAAAAAATTAAAGTGTTGAATGAATGAATAGCTAAGACACCTATAACCATGCAGGGTAATCATATCATTGGATCCTTTAAATCTTATAAAATGGGAAAGGAAGAAAAGACAGAAGTTCATTTCAAATGTAGAGAAAATCTCATCTGAATTCTACATTTCAATCATGGAAAGAAAACAAAGATATTATTTGGAGACAACATAGGGTGTTAAAGAACAAATCCTACACATTATCTTCTCATAAACAATACAAAAAGGAAAAAGAAGGTGAACAGGAAAAATAGAAGATTACATAAGAGGAAACACTTCACCACTTAAACATGACACAAGAATTTGGAAATAGAAATGCCTTTATATTTCTTCATAATAGTGACTTACAGTATTTGAAACATTTCATAGTGGACATGAATATCTCCCTGCCATCTCCTTACCATCCTCCCCCATTCACCTTGAAAGCATAGGCTTTATAGCCTTTACATCAAAAACATAGATCTTATTAAACAAGAACTGAAATAATAAAAATAGTACAAGATCAAACAGTTTCCAGAAAAATGGGATCAGATGCTATCTTAAGAGGCCAAAACCCAGTCAAGAATGTCACTTTTGAATTCCTTCTTTGATAGCTGGTCAATCTTGGAAAAAAATAGAAAAAATCCCTAAAAATATTGAACTGTCCACCATGAAAAACATGTCGAATTTATGCAAAAAAGGGGTCCGCTCAGACACATGTTTCTCTTCAATTGTGACCCCTGGGAAAATACTGAAGGAGGTTATTGTATCTGGGCCTATGTTGGAAAAACACCTCCTTCGGTTTCTCCAAATTCGCCTCCAGATCGTTGAAAATGCTCCCGCAAAATGAGGACTGTAATAGAAAAATGAAAAACTGGAAAAATGGGGCTCGAAGATGGCTTTGATTTTACTTGTTCATGGCACCTGTTAAAAATCGAAGAGATTTTTTGGTTCTTCATCTTGTTATGGAGAACATCCTCTCTCAGGTTTTCAAAATTCGCTTTAGTTTTCCCGGAATCCGCTTTGCAAGTTAACTGGTCAAAAATGCTACGAAAGCGGTTTGTTTTTTGGGAAGGTGGTATTCCAGATCCCCCGAGGTGGTAAGCAGTTTTTTTTTTGGGGGGGGGTTTCGCTGGAATGTGGAGCCGCCAAGTGTCCATGGGTGGTTTTTGGAAACAACCCATATCTGACCCCAAGCTTATGGGACGTGAGGGGGGGCATCTGATATGCATGGGAGAGTGGATAGGAACTTAGGCTAAATATTCTTTTTAGTTTTTGTTTTTATTATCTACTTTTATATGTTTTAAGTTTTTGTTTTATTAGTTTATTTAAAATACGTTTTATTTTGTTTTGTTTTAACTTTTTATATTTGTTTTTTGTGTTTTGTTTCTTTTATATTTTTAATTAATGTTTCTTTTCAATTCTTTTTAATTTATATGTATTGTTTATTTATTTTATATGTTTTTATTAATGTTTTTAATTTGTATTTGTTTTAATTAATGTTAAATTAATAAACACTAACCTTATTACTCATTAACTAAATTAATTATTAATTAATTAATTAATTTCTAACAAGCCTTTAACCTATCTTATTTGTCTAATTACCCTAACTTTATTAACCAATTGATCTTTTTAGCCTAAGTGTGTTTATTCATGCAGGGACGAGTGGCAAGCAAGATGTGGTCAATGGGACAAAGGGGTAAGGGAGTGAGTGGCATAGCGGTGGATGAAAGATACAATAGGGTGATGGAGGATCGGGCAAATTGGATGGAGGGGGAAAAGGAAACAATTGAGAGACCAGCAAGCCAAATGTCTTCATCACGGGGGCAACGCCAAATAGCAGCTGAAGAAATGAGTTACCTATGATTATAGGACCCTAAAACCTTGAAGGGTAAGACTCCTCCTTTCAAAGAAGATGTGTCGCCTGTTGGTAGTCGCCAAAGAATTTGCGCAAAACTATCCATCATCTCGTTCCTCTGCTGCATGAGGGCTTCCTCAATCAACAGTTTGAAAGGATCTCCTATCCCGTCATCTTTATTTTCTCCTTCCATGAGAGGTTTCTTGGGCGTGCGAGAGATTTTGTCCTCAAGAGAAACAAGCTCGAGGCCCAACTCTTTGTACTCCGACCTCATTGGGGACATGCATTAAGACAACAAGGAGCACACCGCTCGGATACCACTGATATGGATTTTATGAGAAGTACAAAATCAATACAAATTATTAATAGGTACTTAACACAAAATAGTAGAGATACAGTAAAACTAGTTTTCTATTCAATAACGAAATAAGCTGAAGACTGTAAAATGCAGCGGAAACAAGCTTGCTGGAATGGTCGTGACTTATCTCTGAGAAGATATGTGATGGTTGCACTAATTCGAAAGAAGATGATTACAATGAGGCTCTGAATGTATTTTCACAATAAGTAGGAATTTCAAAAACCCTAGACATCGAAAAACCTAACCCTAGGAGATGAAGCACCAAAAGTCATGTGGACCCCGTTTGGATAAGTTACTACATCAACTTCCCGGGGTCGTAACTTTTGCATACAATCTCCATTTTAGGCGTATGATAGCCCATTGGAAAGGTATCATCGAGGAGATTAATTTTAGGTTAAATATGGAAGGAACTTGAGAAATTCAAACCTTTTTCCCCAAAAACATCGTTTAGGGCCTCAAAACGGCTCCAGAAGTGAAAACTGCTAAAAATAGTAAATTACCAAAATTGCCAAAAAACTATTTTGAGCCAGTTGGAAAAGGTAGGTGGCCACCAATATCCATATGGATCAGGGAGAGTAACCTTTGTCCCTTGATTTTGTTGATATCAAGAGGAATCTAACTCATGGAATCCCGATCTAGCTAAGGGGTGGCCAATGGAGGAATACTACAAGAGTAATTGTGTCTATGGTTGGGTGGAAAATAACATTTGTTTCAACAATTGCCAACTAATTTCCAATTTCCAGATAAGTGTGATTCTGAGTTTATATTGTATTGATTGGTTTTTTTATAATATGACTCTTCTTGAACTAAATGATGGAATGATTTGTTTATCTTGTTGAATGGTAAAAATAGTAACTTTGATGGCCTTTTGGATAGGAAGTGTCAAGTAGAATTTGAATATCACATTATGTTAATGGATTTTAAACAAATTTGGAGTAAATGGTGAGTGACCCCATGTTTAATTCTATATACATTCTAACCCTCTAAAACACTATCCAAGGATAAAATCTACAAATATAGAGTCAGGACGGACTCTATAGGACTCATCTGAACTTGTCCATCTCTTGAAATCCATTCTCATGTTATAGAATTTGAGTTATGTATATGCAAGGCACCTCCTTCGAACCATTCTCCCAAGTAACAATAGGCTCGAGTCCATGGACTTAAAAAAATCTTGGATAAGATTTAAGAGGGTATCCCAATAGGACTTATCAAAGTCCCATATGACCAGGGTCTTGGAACCCTTCACTAGACTCAAAAGGACCTAAACTATACGGGCTTTGGGACTTCGGAGGTTCAAGACTTTGGGATGTTTGAACTTCACAACACCCCAATCCTACCAAATGAAACCTATTGACATGGTTACCATATGGTTTGACCAACAACTGGTGGTGTCTTATCCATTATTGTGGGATCTTCCCTATCATTAAAACCTAACCAACCTTTCATCCTTGAAGTAACACGAGTCGTATATCTAAGTATCTTCAATATCTTCCTTGACCATTGGATATAAGCTATCATCAATTCAACATTGACTAACTCCAAGAGTAAAATGGTGTTAAACAGTCAAAACCCTCATATGTCGAAGTTGCGAAGTAATGCAAGTCATTTATCTAAAGATCCTGCAGGACCCTTCTTGAACAATAGATACCATTTATGGTCATTTGGTGTTGACCCACGTGAGGCGCAAAAGAGTTGGAAGCGGTCGGAATCCCCAAAATCTGAAGTCATGAAGTGACATGAGTCATTGATCTAAGGACCCTTTGGGACCCTTCTCAATTGTTAGATTGTATAGAGTGGAAGGATAGAGTAAGTGATACTATTATGGATAGGAATAAATCATCTCCCCTTTTTGACCTCTCTAGCTGGAAAATATCCAGGGAATTCAAAGGGGTAAGAATGGGAAAGGTCATGTGCTCGTGAAGTCTTGAAGTGGTGAAATCTCACCAACTTTCAGATTGAGGGAAGGAATTTGGGAGTGTTCTGGATCGTAGATTGAGGATCCTTTGGGAACCTTTCTCAACCATTTGATCAACTAGTGGGAGGACAGTGTAAGTACTCTAGGGCGAAATCTTTCTTAGAGAATTATAAGGTTCGAGTTATGAAACCATCCCTAAGGCCAAAGGCTGGAGTACATGACGAGGAGTCTGAAACTTCGGGACTCCGGGTCTCCAGGAAACGTGAGGATGTAGGAAGGTGATTTAAACATGAAAGCACTGAAGTATTGACGCACAAAAGTATAGAAATACCGAAGTGATGAAGTGTCAGAGCATCGAAGCGTTGAAGTGTCAAAGTTTCACATGTTGTAGTGTCCAACTACGATTGGATGGACCCACATATGTTATGGTGATGTGATGAAGATCCCCCTTCTCTCCTAAGGGTTGTGCGACCTCCCCTTCTAGGATTGATCAAGATACCAAGTCTGATTGATTCTACGGGTCTCTGCTAGACCCAAAACCCACTTACACAAGTCCTTTCTCCAAAGGCGCATGTCATCTAAGACCCGTTTCTTCTCTCCCAAGCATTGTTTGAACCTCAACGACAAGTGGGTGCTAGATCCTCTCTGCTAAACCCTCTCTTCCTTGTAACCACTGGTGGTGACCATGCGCTTGAATGAAAGGAGCGTTGTGATTTCACATTTTTCAACCCTGGGAGTGTTGCTATCCCCATTCACCTGATATCTGAAATCGCGATGAGCCAAGATCTACGGTCCAGATCTTCCCTTGATCGACGACTGTGATCAAGTCAACGTTTCACATTTCGTGACTTCGGATTTCCTTTGCCTCCGTTCTCCCGATAGCCAAAATTGTGATGGCACTATATCAATGGTCTAGGTATCTCCTTCGATCTGATGGTCATGATGACTTTGAGATTTCAGGTTTCATGAAGTCGAAAGACTTGTCACTTCCGATCCTCCGATCCTCGAAATGTTGATATTTCACCCTAGACAATCGACGGTCAGATCTCTCTTGGATCCAACGTCTCAAATCAAGTCACGGATTTGGGCTTCACAAATTCTGATTCTATAGCATTTAGATCGAATGAATGAGATGTTTCCTCCTTGCACTTACGCTATCTTCAGAGTTAGAATATCTTATAGGTGTTCACAGGTCTCAGACCTTTTCTCCTCTGTTGAGTCTGATTCTTGGATCTCTTTAACACTTCTGAGAGTATTGTTCCTCCTGAGATTTGTCTCGTGAAGCCTTCTATTTCCCACACACTTCTTTCCTTTCAGGGATTTCGATAACTCATATCCTTGATATTTCTCGAATATAAATTCCTCTCACCTTCCTGGCATTCTCCTTTCCTGACTCTTCGACGCTTAGTCAAATCTCGGATCTATGTACTCCTTGCACCAGATCTTACACAAGGATTTGGGTTCTTGCAAATTACTGTGCACTCCTTGCACCAGTCTCTTTGCACTCCTTGCAAAGGGAAACTTTTGTGTTGTCTCTTCTGAGCTTCGAAACTGAAACAAATTCCATCAACGCACTCCTTACGTTCTGTGTGCACACCTTGCACTACTTTCACAGAAGAGAAACAATTGAAACTTATCCTAACATTCATAGTTCCATCTACTCAAAATGAGATTCATTCATTCATGAGAACACAATAAAAATGAATTGCAGGAAATGTCCACACCATGCATTGGGTCAATTTGGATCTGTTATATTCATAAGTGAAAATGGCTACAGTTGTAAATGAACAAAAAATGAAAACTTCTCCTAATCTTTATTCTAGACAACTACCAACTAGCCTCACTCGGGCATACAAAACCTTTATTTATCACAGAGGGCTCTTAGGGCCCCCCCTGGCTACTTGTCTACTCTAAAACTTGTCCTAACGACTATCTAGACTAGTCACATTCTAGAGCTGCAGTGGAATCTCCCACTTCACTCGTAATCGTTCATGCATGCCTCCATATTTTCTCGACCTGAATTCAAGCGTGCCTCAAAATATTAATTCTGGTGCTGACTTAAGGTGGTCTTCAAAATATATGTTGTAATTTGATGCAAAGCCCCTACCCCAATGGGGTCTGTGACCTCCCGATCACTGGATCATCTTCTAACTCCAAGCTATAACAACTCTTTCGGGTCCTCACTGGAACCCTGCAAATCTGATCCATAGGTCCTATTCTCAACCTAGCCGACTCTTATAAATTTCAAGCATGAGCTCCACTCCACACGACCAAGGGTCGTGACCACACCCTTGTTTTCCAAGGAGCTTCGTGATTCATGGTTCATAACTTCTCGAGGGACCAACTCTTGACTCTTCTACATCGAACATCGAAAAGAGTTAACCGACAGTTAACTCCTCTGTAGATCCATTCACGTGACTGTTCGTTGTGACCCAGGGCGAATCAGGACTTCCAAAGTTGAGTGTCCCACCTCTTAGCTTCCCAGAACCCTGAAGTCCAACTAGGGATCTAGCTAAGTTCTATCCCTCTTCTCTTTACTCGTGATGTGACCTCCGACTAGGCCCAAGTCCCGACACCTATTCCTTTTACGTTTCACGGATCATAGACCCATGAACAATGCTACCTCCACTCCAAACTCCCAGTATGCAAAATGATGAAAGGATTTTCTTATGGACAATCCAACGGTCCAGATTCTCCCCTTGATCCATGCTTAGATAAAATCCCAAAGATATTATTTTCGATATTTTTTGGCAAGAGGGTCCAAAGACTCCCTCCCTTGTGGTTCTTGATCCACGAAATTCTGAAATCTCCCTTGGAAAATCTACGACGTATATTTCTCTGTATTGACGGCCACAATCGCGTCTTTGGTTTTGCGAAACGTTGATCTACTACAATGCACCTCAGCTCTTCATCTCTCACCCAATTGATGCATGTCCTCCGTGAGATCTGATGGTCGTCGAGATTTTGCAATACGTGAGTTTGAAGGAACTTCGCTCTTGTTTCTCCAAACGCTGAATTCCGAAATCCTCTTTTGGACATAAAGCACTAAGGTTCGTGCTACTTCTACAAATCTGACGACGATTGGTAGATCGACACTTCCTCTCGAAGTATACCTATCGTTCGTTCAACTCCTCGTGACTCTTCTAGATACGATGACAGTTGGCTCCCTGCGCTCAGATATGATGATTACTATGCTCTTCCTCCTGAGCTTCTGTGCTCTTTCTTTCCTAGACTTGGGATATTTGTTTTCCTCCACAAACTTTGATCCTTCACCCCTTGTTGGCAGCCATTTCACATTTTCCTACTGTCTTATAAGCTGCCTACACCAATGTTTTGCAAACAGAAAATTTTTCGTCGCAATTCTCAAAGGAACGACATTTTTATTTTTGCGACATTTGCACATTTACCTTCGTTTTTGTTTTCACGACTGTAAGCATGAAAACTTGGTCTTTCGAAGTCACATTAAAATCCTTATTGAATTGTCGTTATCATTTTGTCGATATGCCTATTGCGTTTACATTTTACTTATCACTATGCAATTTGCAAAACCCTTTTCGATCTGTACTCATTGGACATTCTTTGACTAATTATGTAATTTTGTTTCATTAAATTGCGATGCATTGGCAATTGGATTTACATGTTATTTGATCAAATTACTTTGCCCATTGGTTTCATAAAAATACATAAGTGTTATGGTTAAACCCTATATGACACCTTGTTCGTGTAATCAAACACATTGGCACGTTGGTTAAACTCTTGGTATGAATTGTTACAACGCATGTCACATAGTCAAAACATTGGTATTGGTTTCGATTTGTATGGTTTTAAAACTATGGCATAACGTTTCATTGTGCGCATGGTTTATCCACTCACCAAAGTTTTCAATGGATCGAATGAAATGGCATAGTTATAACACATGTGCATTGTGATTTGTATAGTTCAAAGTGCCGGCGGTTGTACCTTGGCAATAATTATTATGCATGGCCAACAAATAATCTTCACCACCTTCTCACGATGTCATTAATTCTTATCCCTTATCCCTGTTTCACCTCTGTTAGCTCGAGTAACCCTTCCTGCGCTCTGCTCCTGTGTATGCTATGATTCAAACCATGGACTTACCGTGTGCTCTTCCCCATGGCACCGGTGGTGCGAATTGAGTCGAATGGTAGCCAAGCCTTGCTACTGTTCGACAATGCACAAAAATACTTAGAAGATAGTGGTTGGCTCACCTTTGTACAGGGATTCGAGGGTTTTAATATATTTTGTGCACAACAATTCGCTCTGATTTTTTATGGTTGTAGAGCCAAGGTGGGTGACATTCAGTTGGAAATCAGTGAAGATTTCATTAGCTCTGCCACCGGGTTACCGTCCACGGGCCAATGCTGGTTAAAAAACTCTAAGTTTGAGGAGGTGCCATGGCCACTACTGTTCATCTCGCGAAAGGTCACATCCTATGACAGAGGTATGCCCATTTCCACGCTTAAACCACGATGGCATGATCTTTTGATGATGGTCAAACAATTCGTGACCTGTGAGGGTCAGTATGGGCTAGTTTTTCTCTACCACCTTTGTTTGTTAATGAATTTTAGGGGTTATCCATTGAATATTCCTTTTTACTTCCAGCGTAGCCTTTATAAACTGTCAAATAGGTTCAAAAGAGAAAAGGCCGATAGTAGCCTGTTCCACCATGGACTTATCAGACTCATCGTTGTTAATCACTTAAGTCTCCATGGTGATAGCTGGCAAGCTTTTATCTCTCAAAATGGTTTTGCCGAAGCACAACCTGTCCAAGTTGACAAGCTTGTGGTTAGTGAAACCAAAATCGAGCCACCCGTGCCCTTCCATGTCCTACTGCCATCTCCTAAACCCTCGGTCGACCCTGATATTGACTTACCCGACGTTATAACTGAGAAGGCTGAGGCTATAAAAAAGCTTGTGAGAAAAAAGGTTAGAGGTAACCCTACTGTTGATGGCAAAGGTAAAAGGAATGCTCGTCTTATTTTGAGACTGGTTAGAAATAAACCTAAACCTACTGCTGAGCAGAAGCCCATAGTCCTTAGTGAGGATTCAGACTCTGACATAGAACGCTTCCTAGCTAGTGAGTACCCTTACTCACAGGGTCTGTGTTCCGAGCCACCCTTCGACTTCGTTTCTAATCTACCCCCTTGCCTAAGGAACAATCCCAGCTACCTAGGGATCAAGATACCTAACGAAACCCTCGAAAATTTAACCAAACCCTCACCTGCTTTTTCGAAGCCCGGACAGTCGTCATGTGACCAATGTGATGTGTGGTTGGAACGATACTATTTAGACGTTCCTTTGCTTCAATCGAAGATCTAATCATTGGAAAACCAAGTTGCAGTGTTGACCAACCAAAGGGACAAACTTCAAGCAAATGATAGGAAGCAAAAAACTACTAGTTCCATCATTTTTCGGAATGTTGAATCAGCTACAGCCATTATCAATTCCAAAATGTCATGATCAAGTTGTATGCTCGTCATCCAGGTATGAATTTCGATATCATTTTTGTTTTGTGAATTGCTAGGATTAATATAATGATGTGAGTTTGGTTTTCAAATAGCTCTGTCTATCATTCGAAATGGCTTTGTCATAATGTTGTTCATCCTGTCCATTGTTTTCTCTTTGCTAAAAATAAATGAAGTTTTGATTTGGATACACGATTTGGTCATGCCCAGTTTAGCCTTTGGTAGGTTTTCATCAGATTTGATTTATTTTTCTGTTGAGTTAACGAAATCGATGGTTTTCTTTTGATTGGATTTGTTTGTATCTAATCTGAACAAGAGGTTTTCTTACTAAATTTAGAGCACGATCATGTTTCGATTTGGTATAATTTTGTTATGGTTAGATTATATCGTCTCTAATTTAGTTTGTATGCCGTTATTTTGGAATGACTCTGTTTCATATGAAAATGATATTCTCATTTAAGCCTATGCAAAATATATCTACGCCCGAATCATGGAGCGGTTTTGATTCACAACGACTATGTTAAACTCCAGCTGTTCGATTTGCTTGATTGGATTGTTGTGTATTTTCAGTTAGTATGATGATTTTCATGAGTTGTATTCATATCAAAAATAGACTTGATTGCATCTCTGTTAATTTTAATTTTCAAACGAGTTTGTTAACTCAGATCGACTTATGTTATTTCTGTCAAATTCGTATGAGAAAATTCGGGTAATAGTCGTTTCAAAATGAATTCAAGAAATGATTTCATGAATGATTTTGTCTGCTCCAATTTGCAATAACAAACGATCAGACAACTCTTACGAACCCTGTTATCAATTGATTGATCTCGTTATGATTTTGTTTATGACAATTTACGCATCAGTTTTGATTTGATTCGCTCATGGCATAGATCGTTTGTTATGTTAATACAGTTATGTCAATTTGAAAATGATCTTGTTGTTTTTATATGGATTCGATCGTGTTTCCTGTTGATGAGGCATCATAACGATGGCCTAGGATTGGTTTAACTGTATCGATTTCAATTGGTTATGAATCGATTTTGTTACTTTTGGTTATCCAACATGATTTTGTTTACCCGATTTTGGGACAACAAACGAAACAAAATACACACATATCTGTAGTCATTTGATTGATCTCAGTCTTGTTTGATTTAAAATTAGTATAATGATTTCAATTTGAATGATTCATTTTTCTTTCAAATAAGCTATTAGGTGTTTGTTAATTTTTTAAAGATTTGAATTGATTTTAATGCTGATTCTGTGTCTGATTTAGACCAGCTACAGAATCGCAAGATTCTGTAGCTAGTCTATAGAATTAATTTTTTATCATTTTCTTTAACAAAATATCCTCCTAACTTGTTCATTTTTTACCCCTTTCAGGTACATCTGAATTGCATTGGACATGCTGGGACAGTCTAGGAGATATTTGTGTGATTTAGTTTTTATTTTAGGTTCCTAGTTTAGTCAGACTTGAGATATCTTCCTAGATTTTATGTAAACAGTTTTGATAACTTCTACAGGGATGTTTACCCTATAGAAGGTCTTTAAATACTTATTATTTTGTGTAATAAGAGGCATCCTCACTTGTGGGAGAACTAGGCTATGGATTTCTAATACAAACTGAGACGAGAGTTGATGTTATTGCTACAACTTTCGCTTTCAGAATATCAATCTTTTGTTTCAAGTTTATGCACGTCGTTTGCAGTTGATTATAGACTACTTTAGCTATCGTAATCTATTGCAGAATGATATGATTTAATTAATGTGTTATCCATAACTGATTTCTTTCATTGCTTACAAAATACAACAATTACCTGGTTTCAGTTAATGAATCACAGATTTCTCTTCTTCATTAATTGAATCATTTCGTATAGATCTTTGCATACAGGTTTATCTAACTGTGAATATTTATAAATCTTAAGATTGTTGTAATTTTTATGTCTTGTTTGTCATGTAATCATATTTGAAGAGCACTGCAGCTTATTGTTTACGAGAAGCTTCTGGATAATTCGGTGCGGGTTTTCTCCCCCCGATCAGCTAAGATAATCATTACATGTAGGACAAATCTAGAGCGTTTCTCCATGTCAGTTTTGTGATTTATTTGATATTTATTAGTATTTTAGTTAGATATATGTTTAGTTAGATTTGTAGTTAGAATTAGTATATTAGTTGTTTAGTCTAGTTAGTTTTTACTTTTTTTTCTATTCATAAAATTATAAAATCAACAAAAAATATCTCTTGTTGTCTTAGGACAGAATATTAATGAGTTTTTCAGGTTTTACTTAAATCTGTAAATTGTTAATATTGTATATTTTGTGAATAAGATTTATTTATGTTAGTAGTTAGATAGTTAATTAGTTAGAGTTAATATAGTATTAGTTAGTAGATTGTATATATAGAATAGTTAATTTTGTTTTAGTTTGTTTAATAGTTAGTTTTACTTAGATTAGTTTATTAGTTTGTTTAATAGTTTGTTTTAGTTAGATTAGTTTATTAGTTTGTTTAATAGTTAGTTTTAGTTAGATTAGTTTATTAGTTTGTTTAACAGTTAATTTTAGTTAGATTAGTTAGATTAGAGTAGTTTTATTTTTTTTGTTTTCTTAGGACCTTAGATTAGCTAACGGAGCCGCTAAACCTGTCAGGGTGCTTCATCCCAAACGGCTTGGGTTATTAGACAACCCCAGACCAGTTCCACTCTTCCAGTTGACGGACGGTCAATTTCACCTGTCAACACCCCTTTGAAAAATCTTCCTCCTCTAGACTTCGTCAACACTTCTTCAAAGTGTTATCTCTTATGAGCTTTTATCCTTGGTAGGATTTCGAATAGCTCAACTCGAAGGATTTTCTCAAAAAAAAGAAAATGTTTCTCGTCCACCTGGCGCTCATATTTTTGGTTCTTCAACGCTTAGTGTTTCAAGGTCCTATGCACTCCTTGCGTCTGGACTCTTAAAGTTTCCTGTGTTTTTCTTTGAACCTCCCTTCTTGAATCGTTCTGTGATTCAATCGACACACACCTTACATTAGGGAATGCACACCTTGCATACACGGTTCAGTAGAAGAACAACTGAAACTTATCCAGTCTCGTTATGGATTCATACAATCACTCTCTCAATCATTCATACTCAAGATGAACACAACTCAAGCAGATCCAGGATAATTTTTGGTTGTTCTATTCATTCATAAAAACAAAAATTACATAGTGTTTCTGCTCCACTCTATTATGTTCTACTTGATCTCCTACCACTACTCATCTACGCATAATCTATTACAGTGCAATTGAAAATTTATCTAAGGACCGGCTCCCTGAGCTCTCTTGTCCTTTCCTGAAATCTATTAAATTCAGAATTCAAACTATCACCTAACTAGTGCTGCCATTACAATAACTGTTAATTTCTATCAGGCAAAGTCAACACTCCATGCCTGTGATCTCTTATAGTCCTGAAGACTTTACAAACAAGTTACAATTTAAAATGTCATTTCAAAAATATCCCAACAATCAATTTAATTTCTGAATAAATGATTGATTTGAACTCTGCATTGTTGAGATGTCATTCTTCTCTCCTCCACGTGTGCGTTGATGGATGTGAAGGTGATGCTCGTGCATCATACTCCTCTGGTTAAAATATTTTGTGGACTCCTATCCATGAGCTCTTGTACTATCTTCCCATGCTTCAAAATATTAGGTTCTGTGACCCAACTTGCATCTTCCATTGGAGGATATTTCCACTTTACTAGGTACTTGTGATATGTTTTTCTCCTGGTTTTCTTTCCATCCCTATGTTCAATAATCTTCTCCATCTGAGGTATTTCTGCTATCGGCAATTTCCCTTTCCACTGAATCACTTTCTAATCATATACCTCTCCTACTTCATCCCTCTAGTAATGATATAGGTCTGCAACATTGAATATCGGTGATATCCCAATGTTGTCCAACAACTCAATCTCATAAGCATTGGCTGTGAATTTTCTGAGAATTTTACATGGTCCAATATTTTTCATCTTTAATTTGTTGTACATTCCCCTTGGGAATCTCTCTTTTCTCAGATGAGCTAAAAATTCATCCCCAACTTCAAATTGAATTTATCTTCTCCTATGGTCAACTTTTCTCTTGTATTTCTAATTGTTGTCCTGTAGCTGCTCTCTGACTTTGTCATGGAGTTTCTGCATCTCTGTTGTGAATTCTTATGCTCCGTCACTTCTAAACTCATGTTGACTCAATTTCCTCAATTATGTGATCCCCCTTGGTTGTATTCCATACACAAGTTCAAATGGAGTTTTTCCTGTTCTCCTGTTCACTGAATTGTTGATTGCAAATTCCGCCTATGCTAGAATTTGATCCCATTGTCGACCTTGCTCAGTGAATAATCTTCTTAACAAGTTTCCCAGACTTCTATTTACAAATTTGGTCTATGCATTCGTCTGAGGGTGATATGCCGAACTAAAAGATAAGTTTGTCCCCAGCCTCTTCCATAACGTCCTCCAAAAGTTTCCTACGAATTTTGTGTCCCTGTCTGAAACTATACTCCTCGACAATCCATGTAGTCTCACGACTTCTCTTAAAAACGAATTGGCAATGTCTATGGCATCACTTGTCTTATGGCATGGTATGAAATGTGCCATTTTCGAGAATCTGTCCACCACAAAAAATATGGAATCGCTCCCTTTCTGTGTTCTGGGCAATCCCAAAACAAAGTCCATGCTAATTGCATCCCACGACCTTTCTGGAATTAGTAATGGTTGATACAAACTAGTGTTCTGTTGTCTCCCTTTTGCATACTAGCAAATTATGCGTTTGTTCATGAACTTCTTCACTTATTCCCTCATGCTCGGCCAATAATACGAATTTCTCAACTATGCAAACGTCTTGTCGTGACCAAAATGTCCAACTAAACCTCCACTGTGCTTTTCTTTCAGTAGGTTGTATCTCATTGAGCACTTCAGAATACATAATTGGCTCCCTTTAAACATTAATCCATCCATAATTAAATATTCAGTGCATGGGCTTCTGTCTTCCAATAAAGGATTTTTGCATGCCTCATAAGATTCTTTGAAATCTGCATCTTCTTCATACATCTCCTTGAGAAGTTCGAACCCCAATGTCTCCACCCGTAATTCCTTTACAATCAAACTCCTTCTACTCAAATCATCTCCGACTTTGTTAGCAGTTCCAGCTATATCCTTAGTAACGAAAGTAAAATTTTGCATAAATTCTACCCATTTTGCATGTTTTTGATTAAGCATTTCTTGCCTATTAATAAAATGCAAAGCATGATTATCACTATACAAGACAAATTCTTTAGGAATTAAATAGTGCCTCCATTTTTTCAAAGCTTGGATCATTGCATAGAACTCCTTGTCATATGTGGAATACTTTTTCTTGGCATCATTCAGTTTCTCGCTGAAATAAGAAGTCGACCTATTGTCCTGGATCAAGACTTCTCCAATAGAAAATCTGCTTGCATCGCACTTCACCTGAAATGTTTTCCCAAAATCTGACAAGACCAGAATTGGCTGCTCTATGATTTTCTCCTTCAATACATTGAAATTTTTCTCATCTTCCTTCGTCCAGCTAAAGGACTTGTGTTTCTTTTTCACAGTGTCTAGAATGGGTGCACATATGCCACTACAATTTTTGATAAATTTCCTATAAAAACTCGCTAACCCATGAAAACTTCCTACCCCAAATATACTTCTCGGTGATGGCCATTCTCTAATCATTTTCACTTTTTCTGGGTCCATCTTCAATTCATTTGAAGAGATTACGAAACCCAAGTATATGATCTCCTTCTTCATAAAAGAACTTTTCTTCAGATTTATCAACAACTTCTCTTGTTGCAATCTTTCCATCACTGTTGTTAAATGTCTTAAGTGTTATCCTTTTGTTTTGTTGAAGAATAGTATGTCATCCAGATATACTATGAAAATTTTTCTTATGAAGTATTTCAACACTTCATTCATCAATATCATGAATGTGTTGGGTGCATTTTTCAACCCAAACCACATGACCAACCATTCAAACAATCCTTCATTTGTATTGAATGTTGTTTTCCATTCATCTCCCTCTCTCATTCGGATTTGATGATATCCACTCTTCAAGTCTATCTTTGATAAATATCTTTCTCCACTCAAACAGTCCATCAAATCGTCCATCCTCGGTAAAGGAAATCTATACTGAATGGTTATCTTGTTGATGGCTCGAGATTCTGTACACAGTCTCCATCCTCCATCTTTCTTTCGGCTTAATACAGTCGGTACTTCACATGGGCTTAGGCTTTCCCTAACTAACCCTTTGTCCAACAACTCCTGGAATTGGCTTTTTACCTCCTCATTCTCTCTAGGTGTCAAACTATAGGCGACTTTGTTTGGTAGAATAGCTCCTGGAATAAGGTCAATGTGATGGCTTATGCTTCGGATGGGTGGAAATGAGTGTGGTAACTCATATACAACTATATCAACAAAGTTTTCTAACAGTTCTTGGATTTCTATAGGAAAATATTCTACATAATTATTTGTAAGTATCACTCTCGGCTTCCCCACAACAGAAAACTATATTTCTTTCTCTTCCTTGACTTATTTTAAGATCTCCTTCCCACTCATGAGAAGTATGCTTGAACTATCTTATGCCTTTGGCTCTTTGGCTTCTATGGGTAACAACATATGTGTTTCACCATTTTTTTCTAGAGTATAGGTATTCTTTCTTCCACCGTGAATAACTCTTCGGTTATATTGCCATGACCTCCCCAATAAAATATGACAGACATCCATAGGGATTACATCACACAATATTTCATCTTTGTAACCTCCTATTTTAAATTCAACTTGCCATTGTTGACTTACCATGACTTGATGTCGTTTCTGCAACCACGATACCTTGTATGGATTTGGATGTGCAGTCATCTTCAGCTCCATCGTCTCCACCATCTCTGTGGATACGATATTGTCAGTGCTTCCACTGTCTATGATCACCTTGCAAACTCTGTATTTTGACTTGCAAGCAGTTCTCAATAGGCTTGTTCACTGAACTGGTTCCTCTAGTTCCTTTTCTAGTTTGAGAAGAAATTTCCTCATCATGAAGTTTCTTCCTCCTTCTGTGGCTTTTTGTTCCACATGATTCTCTGCTTCGGCAATCTGTGCTTCTCCGCCTTCTCATTTTCTATCGGGACATTCCCATGATTTATTCCCTTCCTTTCCGCAGGTGTAGCATTTAACTATGCCACCTCTAGCTCTTCCTCTTCCTCTTCCCCTGGAAAAACAACTTCGTCCACCATATTGTCCCTCTTTATATATTTCTCTCCTCTATTGGTGACTATGCTTCTTATTAGCTTCCATCTTTGATGTCTAGAAATTCTCCCTGTTGGTTCCTTTGTCGTGGCTCGAATTTCCGCCCCTGCTTTGTTGGCTTTGCCTCCAGGCTATTTTTTCTTCATCTTTCAAGGCTGCTTGATAAGCATCCTCAACCATACTAACAAACATCATCATGATCTCTTCTTGACTATCATATCTCAACCCATTGATATATCTGGGTGTCTTCTCATATTCATTCTCTTTCTGTCCAGCCCTAATGTTCAGTCGGTAAAATTCTTCAGTGTACTCCTTCACTGATAAACCTCTCTGTTTCAGGTTCTGCAATATTCTATAAAGATTAATATGGTAATCCTTTGGGATAAACTTAGCTTTCAACTTAGCTACCATCCTATCCCATCTTTTAATTTTCTGCTTACCATTTCTTCTGTGTTTGTCTTTCAATTCATCCCACCATAACATTGCATGGCCTTTCAGTCTTGTCACTGCATGCTTTACCATCTTGTCTTCTTTGATATATTCATAATAAAATTATTTATCCATGGCGTGTACCCAGTCTAACGATTCTCCAACTTCCAAATTTCCCTCATACATAGGTACCTCTATCCTTGCTCTAGTGCCTATTTTTGAAACAACTTTGATCAAGCGGTCCTGTGCGGCATCCTCGACTACATTTTCGCCAACTTTTGCCTCTTCTCCACTCTCATCCTCACTAATATCACAAGCATCTAGTTCTCTTCACTGCGTTGTCTCCATGGCATCCAATCTCATTCTAAGTCGACTCATTTCTTCTTCCATCTCTGTGTTCACTCTGCGTCTCCTTGGCAACATGACTCCACGGTGTCACCTTTAACAGAGATCAAATTTCTTTGATATCACAAATGATACCAACTTCCCTTCTTTCTTATTTTGTCTTCTATATGCACATAAATTTATGTCTTAGCTCTGATACCACCTGATGAAAACCCCCTACCCCAGTGGGGTCTGTGACCTCCCGGTCACTAGATCATCTTCTAACTCTAAGCTGGAACAACTCTTTCGGGTCCTCACTGGAACCCTGCAAATCTAATCCATAGGTCCTATTCTGAACCCAGCTGGATCTTATAAATGTCGAGCATGAGATCCAATCCACATGACCAAGGGTCGTCACCGCACCATTTTTTTCCAAGGTGCTTCGTGACTCATGGTTTGGGACTTGTCAAGGGACTGTTGGCAGCCAATTCACTTTTTTCCATTTTCTAATAAGTTGCCTACACCAATGTTTTGCAAACATCAATTTTTCGTAGCAATTTTCAAATAAACGACACTTTTATTTTTGCGACATTTGCACATTTACCTTTGTTTTTGTTTTCACGACTGTAAGCGTGAAAACCTTGATCTTTTCGTAGTCGCATTAAAATCAGTATTGAATTGTCGTTATCATTCTTGTCGATATATATTTCTCTTATCATTATGCAGTTTGCAAAACCCTTTTGATCTGCACTCATTTGACATTCTTTGATTGATCATGTAGTGTCATTTCATGAGTGATTAAATTTGTAATTCATTGGTAATTGGATTTATATGTTCTTTGATTTCATCTACTTGACCATTGGTTTCATTAGAGATATATAAGTGTTCTGATTAAACCGTTGATATATTTCATTTGATATGGCACCTAGTTCAAAACGCATTGGAACATTGGTCCAACACTTGGTATTGGTTTCAATTTGTATGTTGGATGTTTAAAACTATGGCATAACTTTGATTGCGCGTGTTGGTTTATACACTTACCATTGATTTCATTGGTCGGGCAAGTGACATAATTGTTGAACTATACAATAAGTGGGTTGAACAGCTATAAGCGCCGATGGTTGTACCTTGGCAATAACTATTATGCATGGCAGAAATAAGCTCCACCACCTTCACACGATGTCATTAATGTCTATCCCTTATCCTTGTTTCACCTTTTTTATCTCGGGTAACCCTTCGTGCACTTTGCTCCTGTGTATGCTATGATTCAAACCCTGGCTCATTCACTGTGTGCTCGGCTCCATGGCACCGGTGGTGCGAATTGAGATGAATGGTAGCCAAGCATTTCTACTGTTCGACAATGCTTGGAAAGACTTAGAGGATAGCAGTTGGCTCACCTTCGTGAAGAGGTTTGAGGGTTTTAATTTATTTGTTGCAAAACAATTCACCCTGACTTTTGATGGCTATAGAGCCAAGGTGGGCGACGTTCAGTTGTAAATCAATGAAGAGTTCATTAGCTCTACCACCGGGTTAGAAGCCACGGGCCAACGTTGGTTCAAAAATTCTAAGGTGGAAGAGGTGCCATGGCCACTACTATTCATCTCGCAAAAGGTCACATCCTGTGATAGAGGTATGCCCATTTCCATGCTTAAACCACGATGGCATGACCTTTTGATAGTAGTTAAACAATTCATGACCTGTGAGGGTCGATATGGACTCGTTTTT
>ML833741.1:51003-62563 GCA_009831015.1 Picea engelmannii
TTCCACCATGGACTAATCAGACTTATCATTGTTCATCACTTAAGTCTCCATGGTGATAGCTGGCGAGATTTTATCGCTCGAAATGATTTTGATGATACAGACCCTGTCCAGGTTGACAAGCCTGTGATTAATGAAGCTAAGTTCGGGCCACCCGTTCCCTTCCATGTCTTACTGCTCTCTCCTAAACCCTCGGTTGACCCTGATGTTGACTTACCCGATGCTATAACCGAGAAGGTTGACGCTATAATAAATCCTGTGAGCAAAAAGGTTAGAGGTAACTCTAATGTTGATGGCAAAGGAAAAACGAATGCTCGGCTTATCTCGAGAATGGCTAGAAATAAGCCTAAACCTAGTGTTGAGAAAAATCCCATAGTCCTTAGTGAGGATTCAGACTCTGACATAGAATGCTTCCTAGCTAGTGAGTACCCTTACTCACAAGGTCTGTGCTCTAAGCCACCTTATGACTTCATTTCGAATATTCCCCCTTGCCTAAGAAACAATCCCAGTTACCCAGGGATCAAACTACCTAACGAAACCCTCGGCAATGTAACCAAACCCTCACTTGCATCTTCGAAGTTCGGACAGTCGTCATGTGACCAATGTGATGTGTGGTTGGAATGATACTATATAGGCGTTCCTGTGCTTCAATCGAAAATCGAATCGCTGGAATACCAAGTTGCAATGTTGACCAGCCAAAGGGACAAGCTTCAAGAAACTGATAGGAAGCAGAGGACTACTAGTTCCATCATTTTTCGGAATGTTGAATCGGCTACAGCCGTTTTCAATTCCAAAATGTCATGATCAAGTCGTCTGTTCGTCATACAGGTATGAATTTTGATATCATTTTAGTGTTGTGAATGACCAGGATTATTATAATGATGTGAATTTGGTTTTCAAATAGCTTCGTCTATCATTCGAAATAGCTCTGTCATAATGTTGTTCACCCTGTACATTGTTTTCGCTTTGCTAAAAATAAATGAAGTTTCGATTTGGATACACGATTTGCTCATGCCCAGTTTAGCCACTGATAGATTTTCATGGGATTTGATTCGTTTGTCTATTGAGTTAACGAAATCGATGGTTTTCTTTCGATTCAATTTGTTTGTATCTAATTTGAACAGGAAGTTTTTCATGCTAAATTTAGAGCACAATCATATTTTGATTTGGTATGATTCCATTGTAGTCGGATCACATCGACCCTAATTGAGTTTTGATGATTTGATTTTTGAAACGACTTCGTGAGTTTGAATTGATATAATCTTCTAAATCAGGAATACGACTCTGATTGACAATGATTTGGAAAGAATGACTCTGTTTTTCATGAAAACAATATTCTCATTTAAGCCTGTGCAAATTTTCAAACGAGTTTGTTAACTCGGACCGATTTATGTTATTTCTGTCAAACTCATATGAGGAAATTCGGGTAATAGTCGTTTCAAAATGAATTCAAGAAATGATTTTGTGAATGATTTTGTCTGCCCCAATTTGCAATAACAAATGAACTCTGTTACCAACTAATTGATCCTATTATGATTTCTTTTGTGAACATTCACGCGCAAGTTTTGATTTAATTCGCTCGTGGCATCAATCGTTTGTTATGTCAATACAGTTATGTCAATTTGAAAATGAGCTTGTTTGGATTCGATCGTGTTTCCTGTTTATGAGGTAGCATAACAATTGCCTATGATTTGTTTTAATTGCATCGATTACAATGTGTTATGAAATGATTTCATTGATGTTCGATATGATTTTGTTCACCCGACTTTGTGGCAACAAACGAAACAAAATATATGCATCTCTGTAGTCATTTGATTTTAGTTTAGTTTTGATCTCGAATTAGTATAACAATCTCGATTTGAATGATTCGTTTGTCTTTCAATTATCTATTAGATACTTGTTAATAGTTGAATTTAATTCTTTAAAATATTTGAATTGATTTTTATGCTGATTATGTGTCTTATTTAGACCAGCTACAGAATCACAAGATTTTGTAGCTAGTCTATAGAATTAGATTTTTTAACATTTTATTAATAAAATACCCTTCTAACTTGTCCATTTTTTACCCTTTTCAAGTACATCCGAATTTCATTGGGCATGTTGGACAGTCTAGGAGATATTTGTGTGTTTTAGTTTTATTTTAGGTTCCTAGTTTAGTCAGACTTGGGATATCTTCCCAGATTTTATGTAAACAGTTTTGATAACTTCCACATGGATGGTTTGCCCTATGGAAGGTCTTTAAATACTTATTATTTTTTGTAATAAGGAACATCCTCACTTGTGGGAGAACCAGGCTATGTATTTCTAATACAAACTGAGACGAGAGTTGATGTTATTGCTATAGCTTTCGCTTTTCAATATATCAATCTTTTGTTTCAAGATTATGCATGTCATTTGCAGTTGATTATAGACTACTTTTTCTATCATAGTCGATTGCAGAATGATATGATTTAATCAATGTGCTATCCATATCTGATTTCTTTGAATACTTTAAAATACAACAATTACTTTATTCAGTTAATGAATGAGATATTTCTCTTCTTCATCAATTGAATTATTTTTTATAGGTCTTTGCATACAGATTTATCTAACGGTGAAGATTTATAAATCATAAGATTGTTGTAGATTTTTATGTCTTGATTGTCCTGTAATTATATTGAAGAGCACTGCAGCTATCGTTTACGAGAAGCTTCTGGATAATTCGGTGTGGGTTTCCTCCCTCCGATCAGCTAAGCATACACAGGACAAATCTGGAGCGTTTCTCCAGGTCAGTTTGTGATTTATTTTCGTTAATTTGTTTAGTATAATTTAAGTAGTTTAGTTAGATATATGTTTAGTTAGATGTGTAGTTAGAATTAGTATATGAGTTGTTTAGTTTAGTTAGTTTTTGTTTTATTTCTATTCATAAAATTATAAAATCAACAAAAAATATCTTTCTCTGTCTTAGGGCAGAATATAAATGAGTTTTTCAGGTTTTATTTAAATCTGTAAATTGTAGATATTGTACATTTTGTGAATAAGATTCATTTATGTTAGTAGTTAGATAGTTAATTAGTTAGAGTTAGTATAGTAGTAGTTAGTAGATTGTATATATAGAATAGTTAGATTAGTTTAGTTTGTTTTAATAAGTATTTTAGTTAGATTAGTTTAGTTTGTTTTAATAGTTATAATAGTTAGATTAGTTTTGTTTGTTTAATAGTTAGTTTTAGTTAGATTAGTTAGTTTAGAATAGTTTTTCTTTTTTTGTTTTCTTAGGACCTTAGATCGGCTAACGGAGCTGCTAAACCCGTCAGGGTGGTTCATCCCAAATGGCTTGGGTTATTAGACAACCCCGGACTGGTTCCACTCTTCCAGTTGACGGACGGTCAATTTCGCCCGTCAACAAATGGTGCTAGAAGGAGGGCCTGAACTTAATTAATGGCATGAGGCGGTCGCAAGACTCCTCCACCACCTAATCGCTCACCTATAGTGACTATAATCCATTCAAACGATAATATTCCCCTTCAAACAACAACTACTTCAACCGACGATCCACAGATCACAGTTGAGCCAGCAACCCCTAATCTTACAGGTGGTGACATACAAGAGATTGTCCGTCAATATCTTATAAAAACACATAGCGCCTTAGCCCATTTGAGGGAACCTAACCGTCCGTGGGGACAACCTTTGGACTTCTTTGATATTAGAGAACAATTAGGAGGCACTAGTATCACTGTGAATCCTACAGATCCAAACCTAAATCCTACTGCAGGAGGATCTGGGATACCCCCTTCACCACCTCCATCATTTCCTTCCTCATCTGGATGAGATTCCTCTGACGAAGGCAATTCCCCTTCTCAGCCTTCCACACCCATTACACCAATGGAAAATCAGAACAACCCTGCTAGACCTTGGCTTGATCAGGATGTCGTAGCCATACCTGGAGCTCAACATCCTTTACCTAAACACCCAGAGAAATGGCTTCCCAAGTTTGACCCTGACTCAAAACAGATCGCTGAAGATCACATTAAAAAGTTTATGTTAGCCATAAGACTCCACAATGTTGAACATGAAGACGTTGTCTGTAGGTTTTTCCCCTATACTTTCGAGGGTAATGCATCTACATGGTACTTTGCCCAACAACCCCATACCATCGTGTCTTGGGAAAATTTTGAGTCATGCTTTTTGGAAAAGTTCGGAGACGGTAAACCTCCGGAAGTCCTATTCATGGACCTTTCTAGCTTAAGAATGAACCCAAAAGAAAAAGTTAAAGACTTTAATCAAAGATTCCTAACACTCAAAAACCAAATCCCTACCGATTCCATTCCTGCTGAGAGTCTTATAATAGCATACTACACTAAAGCTTTGCATCAAAGTATAGCTATTTGGGTTAAATGATCTAAGAAAGTCACGTTGTTAGAAGCCTTCGAGGAGGCCAGCCAGATTGAAAAAGACATACTTAGTCTTAAAGACTCTACTAGCAACGAAACAGAGACTAGTTCTTCTTCCAAAAAGAAGATCAAAATCCTCCCCAGACCCACTCAAAATAAAACACAACCGAAAAATTCTGATTTAGAAAACTTAACTAAAGTTGTTCAAATATTGTCAAATCAAGTTATAGACTTAAAAAGGATGAAAGAAGAAGCTTCCTCGAGAAAAGGACCTTACAAACCCCCGTTCCGGAAGCCTTTTCCCACCAACCGACCTAATCCAACCACCGAAGGCCTAAATCTAGAAAGTCTGCAATGCGCCCTTCAAACAATTCTAGAAGCCCAAGATAACTTGATGCCTCCTGAAATTCCTGAGGAGGTAGTTGAACAAGAAACAGTTCAAGAAGAAGAGTCTTCTCCAAACATTTTTGGACACTTCTCGGATAACATCTTTCAAGCTAACTTCAAGACAGTACATCGCTACAATACCAAGAGTAAGACGACCAACAAACCTTCTTCCGAAAAAACTACAACTTCGCCTCCAAAGCAATCTAAGTCAGCTGAGACTAAAAAGAGTAATGTGAACCCCAACTTAGATTACGATGTAGTTGAAGATCTTAAAAAGTTAAGGGCTAACATTTCTTTTTATGAGTTATTGAAGTTTCCATTTCTTCTACAAAAAATGTTACAAAATAACTCGGAGAATGGAAAAAATGGTAATTAAAGTGGTAATAAGGTTGTGCAGAACAAAGTTCTCCAGAAGACTTCCACTAAAAAAAATCTTGATCCTCAGGATAAAGGAAGCCTTCCTGTAAGTAATGTAAATAATGTAGATAATGTAGATAAAGTAGCTTTAGAAACTGGGAGTAAAAAGTCACAAGCTACTACTCTTAGTACTCGCAAAAATGTACCTCCATTTTTGTTAACCTTCGAGATCTTTAATAGAAACGTGCACAATTGTATGGTAGACTCAGGAGCATCATCCAATGTGATTCCTTGGTCTATTTTCCAAAATATTAACGCAGAAGTTGAACCCTCTACTTTAAAAATCATACAACTTGATCAGAAAAATGTTAAAGTTATAGGAGAATTAATGAATGTGCTTATTAGGTTATCGTCTAACCCCAAGGTTCATCAAGTTATTGATATAATTGTTGTGGATATTCCAGAAGTGTATGGTCTATTTTTAAGCAGGGACTGGTTGGAACAACTACATGGTTATTTCGCGACAGATTGGTCCCATCTATGGCTCCCAGACAATGGTAAGCCTAACATGATCAAAGTAAATCGTGAGCGCTACCTTAAGTTCACGGTCACAGATTTGAACGATCCCAACGAACCATTTACACCTTCTGCCGATTCACCCGAAGTACAAGGGATGGACACCTCTTCGGAAATTTCATGGCTGAGGCTTCACCTATCACCAATCCAGAACAATAGTCCGATATTGTAGCATATATGCAGCCAACAGCTTCTACACAAGGGTCCCATGTACCCGATGCAAATCAAATTTGGTCTCTTTATTTTGACGGGTCAAAGTCCAAAGAAGGAGCTGGCATAGGCTGCATCATTATCGATCAGGCAGGTAACAAAACATTAATGGCATGTAGGTTGGAATTTGAATGTACTAACAATATTGTAGAATATGAGGCTTTACTGCAAGGTCTCAGAAAAACTTCAGATATGAACATTCAAAATTTAACCATCTTTGGTGACTCTGAAATAGTGGTTAAACAGGTAAGAGATTCTATCCACTATCTGTCTCTGCATCTCAAAAGCTACCAGTTTGAGGTATGGAATTTAATGAATAAATTTTCCGCTTTCAATATAAATTCTATTCCTAGATTGAATAACTTTGAAGCAGATTTATTAGCTAATGTAGCTTCTAAACTTCTTCCTGTAGAAGGCTTGTCCCCAGACGCATTCTCCGTTGAGCTGTTGTTCCGACCATCCATTCCTGAAAACATCACAAACTGGAGAGTATTCGATGATGATCAGTAGATTATTAACTTTCTGCACACGGAAGAAACTTTTCAAGGAGCGGTGATAGACAAACACACACACGATGACAATTTGCGCGATTTCACGGTAATACCAGATCCGAGAACTCTTGAATCTTCATCGGATATGGTAAACTCGATCCCTAAATCTATGATTAGATTAGAGAAGTTTTACAATCTTCAATATAAATTTAAAAAGACGGTCAACTGTAAAACCAATAGTTCCTCGTTATCTTATGAAAAGGTGAACTTAGGAACTAATGAAAATCCTCAGTGCATTAATCTAGGGTTGGGATGTTCTCAACAAGAAAAATTTGCATTTATTAAATTGTTGAAAGAATTTAAAGATGTCTTTGCATGGACGTATGATGACCTTAAAACTTTTGACCCTAACATCATACAACATGTCATCCCGATGAAGCCCCAAACCTTACCCTTTCAACAAAAACTAAGGAAAATGCACCCCAAGCTCGAACCGACCATTCAAAAAGATTTGAATAAGATCTTGAATGCTAAGATAATTTTTCCTGTTAGACACACTCAGTGGGTTTCTAACCTTGTCCCATTCCGGAAGAAAAGTGGGGAAATCTGACTCCGTGTCGATTTTCGAAACCTTAATAGAGCATCTAATAAAGACAACTATCCTATCCCACCCATGGAACAGATCCTTCAACAGGTATCTGGTTCTGAGAGGCTATCCTTACTGGATGGTTTCTCGGGATACAACCAGGTCCTGATGTCTCCACCATACCAACTTAAAACTACCTTTCGTACTCCGTGGGGCACTTATGCTTATCGCAAAATGCCTTTTGGATTGATTAATGTTGGAGCCACTTTTCAGAGAGCAATGGACATTGCTTTCTGAGGATTAATCAATCAGTCCATCATAGTTTACTTAGATGATGTAACTGTATTTTCTAAAAACAAAAACGATCATCTAGCTCACTTACGAGCCGTCCTACTACGATGTCGTAAATACAACATCTCCTTGAATCCCAAAAAATCCATCTTTGTAGTAGAACAGGGTAAACTCTTAGGATTCATTGTGTCTAGTGAAGGAATGATTATCGACCCTGAAAGGACTCAAGTCATCGCGAAACTTCCCCCTCCTACATCCAAAAAGTCTATGCAGTCTTTCTTAGGCCAGATTAACTTTGTGAGAAGATTTGTCCCCAGTTTCTCCGAAATGGTCAGGCCTTTACATAATTTGATTAAGAAAGACACCCAATATCACTGGGGACCCCTTGAAAGTCAAGCTTTTAATGCAATAAAGAAGGCCATAATAGACGCTTCGTCTCTCATGAGCCCATATTTTTCTCAAGACTTTACACTCTACACTTTTTCTTCTGACCATTCCTATGCCACCGTCCTAACCCAAAAGAATGTCGAAAAAAATGAAGTACCCATTGCCTTTATGATCTCCTCTTTCAAAGGTGTTGGACTTAATTACCCAGTGGTAGATCAACAAGCCTACGCTGTTTTCAAAGAAGTTAAGCACTTCTGGTCCTATCTTTTGAAGTCTAGGATGAAAGTTATTGTCCCCTACCCAGCCGTGAGGAACCTGTTAGTGCAGAAGGAACTAGGTGAAAAGAGGGCCAACAGGGTCACCTCTTTGTAGGAGTATGACTTAGAAATCACCCCAGCTCAGATAGTGAGAGGCTGAGGGTTATGCAAGTTAGTTGTTGATTCAGAAGTAGAACAACAAGAAGAAAGCGATACGTCAAACCTAGGACAACAAGATCAAAATTTAGTCTGTTGCGTACAAAACTCTGTCAGTCCTTGGTATGACGATATAAGATTATGTCTTAAACATGGGTCTGCCCCCCATCACCTGGATCCTGCTAAAAGAAGAGAGTTGAGATTAAAGTCTGCCTCCTTTCATCTGGTTAATGGTATTCTATTTCGTTGAAATTTTGACGGCGTACTGATGCGTTGTCTTGAAAAAGATGAAGCAGAAAAAGTCTTGCTAGAGTTGCATGCAGGAGAAGCTGGTGGTCATTTTGGTGGTGAAACCACTACCCATAAGGTTTTAAGAGCTGGTTATTACTGGCCCACACTTTTTAGAGACGCCCATGCCTTGTGTCGTAAATGTATCATTTGTCAGAAAGCATCAGGGCAGTTACAAAAACCAGCCTTTCCTTTGCAGCCCGTTTCAATAGATTCCCCTTTTCAGTAGTGGGGCCTTGATATCATAGGTCCAATCAACCCCCCATCCTCGCAACAACACAATTTTATTTTGATAGCCACAGATTACTTTACCCGATGGTCTGAAGCTACTGCGTTAAGAACCGTCAACACCAGTCAGGTAATTGCCTTTCTAAATTCGAATATTATCACTCGTTTTGGTATCCCTGACTGTTTAGTATTTGATAATGCTTCTTAATTTTCCTCTCTTGAGATGAGCGAGTTCGCTTTGGAAAAAGGAATTAATCTGAAGTATTCTGCTAGCTATTATCCCTAGGGAAACGGATTGGCAGAATCAACAAACAAGAACTTGATCAAAATCATCAAGAGAACGGTGGTTTAAAATCACAAGAATTGGCACAATGCACCGCTAAACGCGCTGTGGGATGATAGGGTAACGCCAAAATCTATTGTAGATAACTCGCCCTTTTTTCTCGTTTATGGCAGAGAAGCAATTCTGCCACCTCACATTCTTCTTCCTTCACTTCAGTTGTTGCAGAAAGTCCAAGAAGAAGATTGTCCTCCTTTGGAAAACAGAATTAACGTTTTGATGAAGCTAGAAGAAGTAAGAGCCCAAGATAAACATAAGTTAGATCAGCATCAACTACTGGTTAAGAGCTGGTTCGATTCTAACTCTGCTTCTGATAGGAATTTCAAAGTAGGCGACCTCATCTTGAAGTGGGACAAACCGCATGAGGGAAAGGGAGAACACACTAAATTTCAAAACTTATGGCTTGGACCGTTTTTAATTGCTGAAAAGTTGGGTCCCAGTTCTTTTCGATTGCAAAATCTTGAGGGTCAGCTTGACACCTATCTGGTGAATGGCCAAGCCCTGAAAAGATACTTTGCTTGATGATAACCCTTTTATATTATGTACATATTTTTCTTTTGTTTGCTTTTTCATTTGCTTTTCTGTTTTTTTATTTTTCTTTGAATTTATCAGCTTGTGTTTTTGGAAAATACACATACCTGTATATTGAGCTATTCAGACAAAGACAATAGAAAATTTCTTCGCTGAAATAACTACTAAGAAAATATTGTATAAACATCAATGGTATATTTTTGAAATTTATATCTATGTTGGAAAAAGTCTGTAGTTTGAAAGAAGTTGACTGATTTCAATCTCTGAGCAAAGCTTGTCATGATCATCTATTATCTTTTTACGCTGTCCCTATTCCTTAAGGGAATGACTCGAAAGATGTCTCCCTGCCTTAGGAAGTTGTTTCTGTAAATGAAACATCTCTGGATCTAAATAAAGGACAGTTCTAAAAAATTCCGATGAGGTCTGAAAAAATATGTTTAAATATCACGATTTTCAGCGTCACCCCGCTCAACTATATATCTATGAAAAAATAAAACAAAATAAATTATTAAGAAGAGTTGTGGGAAGTGCTTGTAAACCCACCGGGATGCTAAATAGGTCTGCTGGTAGTGGGTAAATGCATGCATGATGCCAAGACAACTTCGTCGGGGTACTGAACAGGCCCGCTGGCAGCGAAGCAATGTCGAGTATATGAAAATTTGTAAATAAGAATCCTCTTAATGTCATTTATTCTAATCCAGAACTTCTTGGCAGGATACAGATGTCAGAGTGGGTTAAATGGAAACCCTATCGAGGCTATGGATGCCTGCTGGCAGCAGTGGCTCTGACAACATTATTGGAGATTTTATCTTTAATATCGTGACTTGCTGGTCTTAAGACTGTTATCAATTTTCATCTTTTGAAACACTGCTGGAATAGTTGGTTAATGATGATGTTTACATGATTTTCTGGTTGTCATTTTTGAGTTGGAATTATCTTTGTTGTCCTAATCTGAATTTGTTCCTTTTGGCAAAGATAACTGCTTCTACCAGTGTGTCTCCATTGTTGGCAGCCAATTCACTTTTTTCCATTTTCTAATAAGCTTCCTACACGAATGTTTCGCAAACATCAATTTTTCGTCGCAATTTTCAAATAAACGAAACTTTTATTTTTGCGACATTTGCACATTTATCTTCGTTTTTGTTTTCACGACTGTAAGCGTGAAAACCTTCATCTTTTCGAAGTCGCATTAAAATCAGTATTGAATTGTCGTTATCATTCTTGTCTATATATATTTCTCTTATCATTATGCAGTTTGCAAAACCCTTTTGATATGCACTCATTTGACATTCTTTGATTGATCATGTAGTGTCGTTTCATGAGTGATTAAATTTGTAATTCATTGGCAATTGGATTTATATGTTCTTTGATTTCATCTACTTGACCATTGGTTTCATTAGAGATATATAAGTGTTCTGATTAAACCCTTGATATATTTCATTTGATATGACACCTAGTTCAAAACGCATTGGAACATTGGTCCAACACTTGGTATTGGTTTCAATTTGTATGTTGGATGTTTAAAACTATGGCATAACTTTGATTGTGCGCGTTGGTTTATACACTTACCATTGATTTCATTGGTCGGGCAAGTGACATAATTGTTGAACTATACAATAAGTGGGTTGAACGGATATAAGCGTCGGCGGTTGTACATTGGAAATAACTATTATGCATGGCAGAGATAAGCTCCACCACCTTCACATGATGTCATTAATGTCTATCCGTTATCCCTGTTTCACCTCTGTTAGCTCGGGTAACCCTTCGTGCACTTTTCTCCTGTGTATGCTATGATTCAAACCTTGGCTCACTCACTGTGTGCTCGGCTCCATGGCACCGGTGGTGCGAATTGAACTGAATGGTAGCCAAGCCTTTCTACTATTCAACAATGGCCGGAAAGACTTAGAGGATAGCGGTTGGCTCACCTTCGTGCAGAGGTTTGAGGGTTTTAATTTATTTGTTGCACAATAGTTCTCCCTAAATTTTGATGGCTGTAGAGCCAAGGTGGGCAATGTTCAGTTGGAAATCAGTGAAGAGTTCATTAGCTCTGCCACCGGGTTAGCAGCCACGGGCCAACGTTGGTTCAAAAATTCTAAGGTGGAAGAGGT